>VYZT01049366.1:38701-53311 GCA_013400735.1 Pomatostomus ruficeps
AGGGCGGGCAGGCGGCTCCCCATGGCGAGCAGCCGGAGCATCGAGCTGGAGCACTTCGAGGAGCGGGACAAGCGGCAGCAGCGCTCCGGGCCGCGGCGCGGAGGCTCCGGGTCCGGCGGCGGCGCGGGGCCGCGGGGCAATGGGCTGGTGCCGAGCCCGGCGCACAGCGCCCACTGCAGCCTCTACCGCACCCGCACCCTGCAGGCGCTCAGCTCGGAGAAGAAGGCGCGCAAAGCCCGCTTCTACCGCAACGGGGACAGATACTTCAAGGGCTTGGTGTACGCCATCTCCCCCGACCGCTTCCGCTCCTTCGACGCCCTCCTGGTGGAGCTCACTCGGTCCCTGTCGGACAACGTGAACCTGCCCCAGGGGGTCCGCACCATCTACACCATCGATGGCAGCAAGAAGCTCACCAGCCTGGACGAACTGGTGGAAGGTGAGGGGGGATGTCAAGTCCGGCTGGAGGTGGCCATGGGAGCTGGTGGTGGGTTGCGGGCGCTCCCTGGGGTGAGCTCTCCAGACGCTATCCGGACCAAAGCGGAGAGGTCGCCTTGCTGAGAACCGGCGGTCACAGAGCCCGTGCGGGCGAGTGGCCGGGGTTGCCCGCTGCCGCGAGGTGGGGTAGGGCCTCGTTTTCCCAGTGCGGACCATCCACTTCTCCTGTCACCCCGAATGCTGCCATCTGCATACGCTGGGCTTGGCTCCAATGGTAGTTAAGCAGCAGGTGCTCTTTTCATCTGCAAGAACTGTAAAGTTCTCGGTTACCTTCTGTTTGTAAGAGAGGGAAATGCTGTAATTTCGTTCTCTGAGTGTCATTGTTGATTCACAGTGGCTTCAGCCTTCAGAGAGGAAGCCCCAGTGCTGTGATAAAAGGGTATCTATACCCTACCACTTACTAAAGCTAACAGGTGTAAAGTCCTAGTTTCAAATGTGATCAGAGTCCATGTCAACAGAGGGAATTATCTACCTTGTCTGACTTTCAAAAGCATGTTATAGAATCGATGTATTTCGGAGTTGTTCCTAAGTAGCTTTTCATAATGGGACTTAGGTGCTAAGGTTATGTAGACTTTGGAAATCTGAACAGAGCAGCGCTTGACTGTCTTAAAATGGAGCCAGAAGTACTATTTTGTGAATGAAACATATGCCCCTTGTTTGTGGGGAGTGATAATTATAGGAACAAGGAGCAGAATTCCCTGGTCTTTTTACGTGATGTCTTAAAATACAGTTTAAGCTGAACATTGCATGCTTCCCAAATGCATAGGTTATGTTGTGCACTCTGTGAGGGTTGTAATGAATTTGCACTTGATGGTTGTCCTCAGGTATTTAATACCTCAGCCACCGCAGTCTTCCACCCCTGTGACTCTGTGTGCCAGTTGTAGCTGGTTTGCATTCATGAAAAAGTAGGATTTGTAGGCCTTCCAATGCCTCCTGCTTTCTAGGCTTGCAGCTGCCTATCATTTGAGCTTTGGTTGGGAAGCTTTCCTTTTCCAAGCAGTGCTGAATCACACCTGGAGAGTCTGATGGGAATGGGAACCTGAAGACCTTTATCTAATCCACCAGTAAGGGCACTGGGAGTTAGGGAGCAGCTGCTCCACAACATGGAAGAGAAAGGAGGGGTCTACAGCATTTGCTGTGCCAAGTGGGTCTCCCTCAAAGAAGGTGTGCATGGAAGGGCACTTCCTGATAGTAACAGAGTGCTGAGCACTAATGTGATCTACCATAAGGCTGTTCTACTTGAAAACACAGGAAACATGAAATGGTTGTAGAATGAAATGCTGACCCTGTGGTGATAAAAGAAATGAAGTAAGTAAAAAAGCCTTTTTCATGATTTGGTGGTTAATTTAGAGGTATCTTAAAAAAACACAGTATGCTGAAGTGGTGACTGAAGGGAAAGGAGGTGTAACTAGTGATAACTTGGGGTGACTTTGGAAATGTTGCAGCAGGAATGCTATTAAGCTTCTATGACTTAAAGACAGAATTACTTGCTGGACAGCTGTATAAATGCAGTGTGTATTCTCACAGCTCTAAATTAATAACTGAAAACAAAACTTTTTTTTTGTGTCTTCAAATAGTCATGGAAAGCATAACCTTTGTCATGCCTCTTCACTGGAAGAATAAAGCAAAATAAATGTCACAATCAAAATGCCACTTCCATGCTTTCTCAGTGAAATAAAAGGGGGGAAAAAAGAGTCCCAATTACTTAGTCATCTGTCCATGATCAACACAATCTTAAGAAAATCCTATAACATCATAATTGGATTAGTATGTTCTCCAGTTAGCATGCTAAAACTTCACCAGTGTAAGACTAATCACCACACAGAGAAAGGAAATTGTATATATAGGAAGGAAAGGACAGCAAACAAGTAGTGAATCTATCATTCCTTGAAACTGAGTTTTTTCGCAGCTGTTTTGTTCTTGAGGTGCTGGAAAATATTTGGTTTGGGTTAATTTTCTTTATTTCTCATGGTTAGAGCACAGCAAGCTTGAATTTCTGCTCTTAAGTAAATACTCCAACATTGGTGTTTTCCTAAAGCTTGAACTGCAGTAGCACCAGAAGTAGTTTTGAATGGTGTTTTGCTGTATTGCTTTTTAATTTTTTCAGGAAGGAAAACAAAACTAAAGTGCTGTAGTGTGTGCCAGCCACAGGCTGAGCATCAGACGGGCCATGGCTGCATGATGCAATACTGAGCTTGCTGATCTCTTGGCATGTTCCCAGTGTTCCTGAACTGGGACATGGAGTCACAGCAGTTCAGGTTCAGTAGTGGCAGATCTCTGCAGTGAGCAGAAGGTGAGTGGTCAGCAGACCCTGCCAAGCCAGCAAGATCTGCATTAAACCTCCCTCAGCTCCAGCCTGTGTGTGTAGCTCTTGGATAGTGACGTGTCCCAGTGCAAGCAAGCTCTTTAAAGCTTATTTACCATTTATCAGGCTAGTATCTTTCTGGGATATAAAAGCTGACAACATCAAATTCTGTATCCTAATGAGCTGAATTGAGTCACTGATAAGTGTTTCTTTTTGAGTTTGGCTGTATTTGGCAATCTGTTTTACTGATTGTCATTTTAAGAGAAAAATAGCTAATGCATAGACATACTGAGGATATCAAATATTGCTGTTATGGGTTAAGCCAGTTAAAAATTTGACCAGATCATGTTTATTAGTCAAAAATAGAAGCTCCATTTCAAGCATATTGCTTTTCTTAACTGGATATGACAATCAAAAATCATTCTCTGCTGGACCAGCCTGAGGCAAATATAATTTATATTCTCAGCCCCTGTAGATTAGGAAACATTATGGCTTGTGAGTTTGACAGTTTTCACTGTTTTCTTAGAATGGGAGGAGGGTAGAATTTCATTGTCTGCTCCTGATCTGTTTGAGCAGGCAGATCCAGAGAGGAGGTGGGGGCTGGGACTATTATGACTTGCTTACAGTTTTCTTTCTCCCAGCTTTGCTCTCAGACATAACACTACTTTTTACTTTGGAATAGGAGATTCCAGGTATAATTTTATACTTGCCCTTCAATATCAAAAATGGCATAGGTTAATTTTTATTTTCTGCCAGAGTTAGCTGTTTAAGTGTTTGCCTGTTTCCTTCAGTTTCCCTTAAAAATGTAGGTTTCCTAAAGCATGACACCAGCATGACAGAATTGTGCAGCTCTTTAGTCCTGAGCTGTGTGTTTTACGTGGATGTTGGTCATGCTCTGTCTCTGCTTTCATTGTCTTGTTAGTGAAGGACATGGAAAATCCTGATTGTAAAGGTCTGCTGCAAAGTTGGGACTTATTGTTGGATTTTGGGAGAGGAAACCAAGTGTAGACTTTATTCCTGGAGAGAGATGTTATGTTGATTTTGCATCTAATGGGAATCTTTCTAGTTCCCTAGAAAAATGGCTGAGAGTCTTTGTTCTTTCAACAACAATGCTTAATTAATACAGTCCTTTAGAAAATGTCAGTAGTTTTGTCTGCATGGTTGTGCACAAAACCAACAGGCATCTGTAGGGAAGTTTTTGGACAAGAGGTGGGAAGGTTCTGGGCAGGACAGTCCTTATGCATGGCCAGGACACGTGGCACAGGGCAATATCTGATTTACAGAAATGAGCTCTGCCTCACTAATCCAGAGTAAGAGAATGTGTTTTGAAACGAGGTGTTGAACAATCCAAGTTTTTTCTGCCTTAGACCATTGTTGTTACTGCATATTACATTTTAATCCTGCATAAAGTACCTGTGATTTTAGTTGATGTGCACTGTTGTATTAGGTCGAGAATATCTTTTCTCTTGTCAGGGCAAGCAGATGGTAGCACCAAGTAGGCAGTTCGTATTTTTGCTTGTTCCAAAAGGTGATTACCCTCCTGTGCTAAAGCCAGAAGCTGTAATGCTTTAAAAAAAAAAAAAAAAAAAAAAAAAAAAAGGAGGCAAATGTGGCAGGTTGAACAAAGAAGGGTAAAAAGGGAGGATGAAAGAAGGATTAAAAAACACTGAAAGCATATTCTTTCAAATATGTGTTCAAATCACTGTGGTGACACAGTTCTGGAACAATGGGATGTGGATGTGAAATGTGGATGTAATTCGTGGTTAACCTCCCATCCAAATAAAATAGTTCCACCACCATCCATCTCCTAGATTCAGGGATGGGGGGATTGTAGTTTACCTGAAAAGGGTTATTTACTTCCTGTGGAGAAGGTACATGGTGTTAGGTGTGTTTGATACCAGGTGGTCTTCTGACAGCTCTTTTCCTGCCTGAGCAGGGGGTTCAATCTCCAGAGGTCTCTTCCAACCCTAGCTGTTCTGCAGTTCTGTGAAAGCCCATAGGAAGCTGTTATCTGCACCTCTTCTTGTCTAAATAAAGTCAAAAGAGAACTAGTAGCACTTAGTCATCTGCTAAAATCCTGGTTGTCATCCCGGGTTTTCAAAAGTGCATGGGGAACTCTAAGTGCTGTAGATGAGGAAAGATCGTAACTTATGCAGGGTTATTAAAGGTGATATGAAAGTGAATTGTAAGAAACTGGTGAGGAGGGAAGTTGCTCAAAGAAAGGAAGGAGAGAGAAATTGAAATAGCCTAATCCTTCATAAAAGGGGTTGTTTCATTTTTAGATCAGTCCTATATGCTGTAAATACGCTGTTCCGGAAGTCTGCCTGGCTTTGTGTTACAGAACATGGAAAGGGCACTCTGCTGTGTTTCCTGAAGTCAGAAGGTCAGTAGCCCTAATAACTACCTTGCTGTAGTGAATAATCAGCTTTTGGTGCCTTTGAAGCGAAAGAGTTGCGCTCAAAGAAGCTGAGGGACATAAGGTGAATAGTGGAATCTATCTAGATACCTGCCCTGTCCCATGGGGTTCACAGGGGAACACATGCTTAAAAAATATGGAAACTGTTTTCCTTCTCTAGGGATGTTTTTGCCTGTGCCAGCTCTATCATTCTTTGTTATGCAGAGTGCCATTTAAAAAGTGATCCTTTATGTGACTTTCAGGAGATAGTGGTTATTAACCTTGCAAAGAAACAAGCCAGAAAACCTTGTTCAGATACTTTTGTTTCAAATATCCCTACTGAGGACTTTTGAGTGTTGTATGCTTAATTAAATCGTTTTGTTGCTCACTGTGGAATATCCACAGTTGGTTTCTAACCTAATGCTGGGGAAAACTAAATATATGTAGATATTTCTTTAGTGGCCTCTATTTTTTAAGGACAAAATGTCTGAATGCTTTTAGGCTATTTATTAAATGCCTAGCAGTAAGGTTTGGCTCAAAAAACTTGTGCTGTGAAGAACCCCAAATGGTCAGGCAGCTGTCCCCCCTCAAAACTGCACATGTCACACTTGTGATACAAAAGGGCAGGATGCATCCTACTTTTTTTGTTAGTACCTGACATTGCATGGCTGAATTTAGGATAGTTCATGTAGATTTAAAGTCAGGGTTGAAGGAGACCTTTGAGATCCTCCAGTCTAACCACCAACCCAAGCACTGCCACTGTAACCCCTAAACCACATCATCCAGTGCCAGATCCAAATGCCTCTTAAAACATCTGCAGGATGGTGACTCCACCACCTCCCTGAGGAACCTATTCCAGTGCCTGACCACCCTAACAGCAAAAAGATTTTTTCTAATATCTCATCTGAATTTCCCCTGTCTCAGCTGAAGGCCATTTCCTCTATTCCTCTTACTGCAGGCATGGCAGGAGAGACCAATCCCACTTCCTTCCAACCTCCTTTCAGGGAGTTGTAGAGAGCCATGAGGTCCCCCTTGAGCCTGTTCTTCTCCAGACTAAACAACCCCAGCTCCCTCAGCCCTTTCTCATATTTTCTACACCCTCCATGAACCTTGTTTTCCTTCTCTGGACATGCTGCAGCTCCTCAACATCCTTTTTAAAGTGAGGGGCCTGGAACTGGACACAGCATTCGAGGTGTGGCCTCACCAGTGCCAGGGAACAGCCACTTCCCTGGTCCTGCTGGCTGATGCAGGCCAGGAGCCATTGGCTTTCTTGGCCACACAGGCACATTTTGGCTCATGTGCAGCTGCTGTCAGCCACACCCCGGGTGTCCCTTTCTGCTGAACAGCTCTCAGCCACCCCTCACCCAGCCTGTATCCCTGCATGGCTCAGGGGCAGAACCCGACCCCTCACCTTACTGAGCCTCCTGCAGCTGTGTCCTCAGCCCACTGATCCAGTCTGTCCAGGTCTCCAGCAGAGCCTTCCATTCCCCAAGCACATCAACACTTCCACCCAGCCCAGTGTCTCCTGCAGAATTACTGAGGGTGTCCTCCATCCCCTTGTCCAGGTCAGCACTGAAGATGTTAAACAGGACTGGCCCAAAGCTGAGCCCTGAGGAACACCATCAGTGACCAGCTGGATTCATCTCCATTCACCACAGCTCCACCACCTCCATTCACCATGGCCCAGCCATCCAGCCAGATTCTTACCCACTGAAGAGTCCACCCACCCTAGCAGCAAGCAGCCAGTTTTTCTAGGAGGATGCTGTGGCAGATGGTGTCAAACCCTTTACTGAAGTCTAGATAGACCCCAGACAGACACATCCACAGTCTTCTCCTCATCTATGAAGTGTATAGTCTAACCTCCTTGTCCATGCATTTTTATCTTGAAAGGTGAGCTAGGCATATTTCCTGGGGGCTGGTGTTGAAGAAATAGATGGCAAAAGAAAAACTTTGTGGATGAGTTTCTAAGTAAGCAAACCAGTATTTAGGCAGCTGATGACCTATGGCAATTTATCAGTTGGATTGACCAGTGTAGTCTTGTTTTCTTTCATCCGTTCTCTGTGTTCATCATCTGTATTTTCTTCTTCTGAGGGAATGGCAAGTGTTGTGTTTAGACTGTTGGCTGTCTGAAACTGGAATCCTTTCACAGTGTGCTTAAACCATACACACAGCACACATGCAGGTCTTGCTTCTTGGATAGTGCATCTGGTTATTAATGCAGTGCAGCTAAATTATTTAGAGGCAGGTAATGTTTCCTTGTCAATAGGCAATGCTTCATGTCTTCTAGCTCACTTTCTAATGTTAATAAGACTTGGAGAATTAGAAGTAGACTTACTTCATTTGCTGATTATATTGTGGCCCAAAATATCAGCAGATGTTTCTCCTTTTAAGCAAGCATATGCCCCATTTGAGGAGCTTTTGGTGGTAGCAGGATTTCTTCATGGAAGAGCTGGCACTTTTAGCTTGCTCTGGGTACTGTCATGAATCATGGGATGGATGGCACATACATTCTGTTGAAATTATACTGTAAACTTATAAGGAGGTTTCAGACTTCTGCCAAAACTGCTCTGCAGCCTGATTGAGCTTTCTGCTGTAGAACACTTTGGCTGGGTTCAAGAGTCCCAGATGTCACCTACGTCTGGAATTGTTGCTTTTTTTCTGCATTTAAATAAAAAGAAGAAAGCATTGCTTAATAGGTCTTTCTACTTCCTTAGCCTGTAGTGCGCTTCTTTACCTGCAAATCGCAGTGTAATATTGGTGATTAAATTCATACTCTGATCTGAAACCTGGGGAGCTGATTCATGTTAACGCTAATGTTGTAAGCTGAAGACATGGCATTTACTTTCCAGAATGTAACTGCTATGACTCTGTGCTAGTTAAAACTAATATGCATTAGCTTTAAAATCTTTCAAGATTATAAATAGAAAGTGGGTCTTCAAACCATAAAATTGACCATATTGAAGTCAGCAGTGTAAATATTTGAAGTATTGTTTATGCTTCTTTTTGGAGTTGGGTCAACTTTCTAGGACTGGTGGATGTACAAATGCAAAAAGAAAAATAAAAAGCTACAGCCTGACCAAAATGCTAATAAAGTCACAGAAAATATTTCCTTTGTATTTGGGATGATACGTATTTCAGTTAGACACAAGAAAAATCTCATTCAAGGCAGTCAGTGAAACAGTCAAATTTATTTATGTTTGTGATTTTTTAACTATAAAGGTATCTGTTACTTTGTCAAAAATGTTTGAAATCAATTTGATTGGTTCAACCCCTCTAGACTTCCTCAAAAAACAAGTATTGTGCGTTATCTTTTACAAATATTAGTTTTCTGGAAGATTGTGGAGATTATCAGAAGTGTGTACTTATGCATGAATTAATCCCAAACAAATTTAAAATCAGGTCATACACAAAAGCTGTGAGCAAATATGGTATATAATATTATATGTTCAGGTTCTTACCTACAAAAAATTAATGTAAAAAGAGATAATAGTTCTACAAATGACAAGATGTTTCTTCCAAACAGACATACATAAGGGCATTTTCTACTTTGGAGGATGGCTAAAATAATTTGAACAATAGCACACCTTTATTAATGCTTGCTTATCAAGGGATGGTGTTTTCTCAGGCATGCTTTTTGAATACAGCATTCTGTAGGAAAGTTTCCTGTAGTTAACTTTATAGGTGTGATTTAAGTTACCCCTGCCATTTTTTTTCCTGACATATTTTCATGTTAAGTAGGCAATTGTATACCCCTGTCAAACAAATGTTTAACTCGTTCCTAGAAAACCTTTCTTTATCCAGATAGCAGCAATTGGCTTCCAAATTATACTGTTTCTTGGGGGTTTTTTGTATTTTGCGAGTTTTTAAATAGAACATAGAAACTATGGGTGAAGTCCCGGCTGTGGTAAAATGATTAGAAATTTAAGTAACAATTTCAAAACTCCATCCTTTGTCTTTAAGTCATGAAACAAGCAAATCACTCAGTGAATGTGTTTTCTCGCTTACAGCCCCTGCTCTAGTCTTGCCATATGTGCCTGCCTTGCAGGTGTAGTAGTAAAATCTGTTTTCCATGTGAAACTTGTGTTACTTAACTTTATTTATATGTCTGGTATATGAAAGCAGGCATGGACTTTAAAACACTTACTAAACAATCTGTAATATACTACGTTCTCAAGTAATTAGACTTGCTTGTATCTGCCAACTATAGGAAATTTTCAATTCATTTTGGCAGATTTTAATTTTTTTTTTTTTTAAGCTAGAATATTTCGTGCTTCAATTCAAGGTTTGGCTAAATGCAACTGAAACAAATAATTTTAAATTATTTCTTTTAAGTTACTACATTGTTTTAACTTGAAAGCATTTCCTGAGTTTTGTTACTATGGCCTCTGCTTAAAGGAAAAGAAGTAACAAGAAGAAATCTACAGTGCAACCCTTTGAGATAATCACGAAACTTTTTTACTCATGCATCAAGCAAGGGAACCAGTAGGAGGCAAAGAGTTTTATGCTGCTGTTTTAAAGAAATATAGATCCTTTTGGATTAATATTGACTGAAAAATTTATAAAAGGACAGACAATTTCTGCTATCCTATAGGGTGCTGTAGCACAGCTGTGACAGACAATAGATCACATTCCATGATACTACAAAGAAGGTGCTCTATTTATGATTATGAGTCTGTAAAAGACAAAGTCAGCATAGCCTGTTGAAACTCTTCTATGGTAAATCCTTGGGCAAAGGGACCTTTTGTCCTCTACCTATACTTTATGTAAAGCAATTAATTTACCTCAACTTTGAGACTCTGCTTCTGAGTAGCTTTAATTTTGATTTATTTTTTTAAACTTTGATAATTTAAATTTCAGCCCTGAGATTTAACTTTGGATTACCTTGTGTGCATTTATTGGGGTTCTTTTAATGGTCTAGGTTTTGAGTCGGAAAAGGTAATTCTGAATGTGCTTAATGATGGTGAGTTTTGAGGTACTTTGCAGAATTTATTTAAAACTCTTTTGCTCACAGCTGGACAGGCTGTCCTAGCAGTTTGTGTTGGTTTTGGCTGGGATGGAGTTAATTTTCCTCATGGTAGCTGGTATAGGCTATGTTTTGTATTTGTTTTTGAAACAGTGTTGATAACATGGGGATGTTTTTGTTACTGCTGAGCAGGGCTTACACAGAGCCAAGGCCTTTTTGGCTTCTCACACCATCCCACCAGCGAGTGGGCTGGGGGAAAATAAAGTTGGGAGTGGACACAGCTGGGACAACTGACCCCAACTGGCCCAAGTGATATTCCAGACCACATGACATCATGCTCAGCTTATACATGCATGGGTAGAAGAAGGAAAAGGGGGAATGTTCAGAGTCACAGCATTGGCTTCCCAAGTCACCATTACCGTGCTGGAGCCTGGCTTTCCTGGGAGTGGCTGAACACCTGCCAGTGCTTGGGAAGTGGTGGATGCATTCCTTGTTTGGCTTTACTTGTACCTGTGCCTTTTGCTTTCCCTGTTAAACTGTCTCTATCTCAACCCATGAGTTTTATTTCACCCTTCTGATTTTGCCTCTTCTGTCCCACCAAGGGAGTGAGCAGGTGGCTGTGTGGTGCTCGGTCTGGACTTACACCTTGCCAAGGGGGTTCTGTGTCACGCAGGAAGGTGGTTGGAAAGGGGAGAAGAACAAAGTGATCAGCAGGTGGAATTAGTAAGCCTGTTGGTATGAATTAGAACTACCAGCTTCTTGAGGTGCTTCTCATTTGGCAGCACTGAGTTTAGAGACAGACTTACTGACAATCATTCAAGAAACATGAACAGTCCTTTGAACCTAGTGTTAGAAAACAAAGGCTTCCCCCTCTACATCCTCTGTTGTAGCTGAACTGCTGCAAGAAAACTTGAATATCTCATGCGATCTTTTGCTGACAGGATAGATGATGGAAACAGCTGTTAAAAGAGAACTATCCTTTAGAATCACAGGATATCTTAGTTTGAAAGGGACTTTCTGAAGTCATCCAATATCTTGCTCAGAGCAGGTTTGATAAAATCAGATTGCTTGGAGATTTGTTACAATTTAGCATGTAGCTCTGGGGCAGCATGAGCTGCTAGACACCACAGTCCTTGCAAAGCTGTGTGGAGTTTGGGGTTCTTTTTCTCCTACCTGTAAATTAGTGCTAGTGTGCAGCACGCAGCTCTTTTTCAAGGAGTTCCTGGGCTGAAAACACCTCCTTTCTCTTAGCTAATTTTTTTGGGGGAAAAGGAGGAGTCTAGTTTTGTCAGTATCAGTTTGTTTTGTGCACCACTTGATCTATGAATATGTGGAGGGATGATGGGGATGAGTGAAGAGGAAGAGTACAGGCAAGGCAGTGGCATCCACAGAACCTCACCCCAGTTTCCTAGGACCTGAGTGGAATACAGTTCCGGTGATATTTGCAGAGGCAGAACTGGCTGCCAGAACTTCCCAAACAGAATCATTGTTAACTTGTTCTTTCAAATACAGCAAGTAGACTTTCAAGAAGATCTAAATACAAGATAAATTACAAAGCAGTGTAATTGGTATTGGAAAAGAAAGTCTTTCAGCTCACAGTAATTCTTCAGGGCTTTGAAAGTAGTTAAGTATCTTGCTTTTAGAATAAGCTATACAGCTTCTAAGATAAATCAGCCCTCCAGACTAGGGTTTGGCAAATAAAAGTATTGTTTAAAAGTTTTCTAGTATGTATCTAAATGTAGACATATGTGGATACTGAAAAGCTGCTAGCAGAAGGTTTTCCCTGCTTCTTGCAGTATTCTGTGAGAATCTCTCCTTTCTCATGCAAACTATGAAAACAATAAGATGGTTTTTGTAAATAGTATCTGAACACCTGCTGTTTTTCCTGATCTGTTTTTGATTCAAGACACAGCGTGTTTGGATTTGGGTGTTGTAGGACTTCAGCCAATCACCCCAGGGGGTGGGTGGCCACTGACCAATCACCTATGGATTTTTAGCACATATACAAGGAGGGTTGTAATAAACGCTCTCTCTCGCTCCTTGGACGTGCTGTGTGTCTGTGTGAATTTGGCTCCGTTGCTGGTACAACAGTGACAGACATACATTTTGTAACTCTTACAATTCTGTCCCCTAGATGTATGTTTACTCATTACTCATCTTGCTGTGGATGTGTGAGGTGAGTTTGGTTTGTTCCACCAGGGACTTGGACTGCATAAGCTTTAATCTTAGAACAGGTTCAGCTTTTTAAGATGTAGGTAGCTCTTCTGTCTGGAGCAATAGTGTATTCTGTCAGTTTGGAACGCTTACCTTTCATCCTTCTGGCAATACTCTGCCCTTTCAAGAATGTCTTGGGATGCCATTTTTTGACGCCCCCAAGGATGTGGGTTACACAAATAATCCAGAGTTAAAGATGTCGTTTGTCATGGTTTACGTCTTGAGTATTGCTGTCAGGTGTCAAAAGAGTTGTTGTAAGCAGCAAGCAGGCCTTCTCTTTTTTTTCCTTAAAAAAAGCCCAAACGAACAAAAAAACCCCACAAACCAACTTTGAATTAGGAAAGAAATTAAAAATGGGGAAGTGTAGATGTCCTATTATACTCACATAGTTTCAAAGACTCATTTGTGACCTCAGCTGGTGTTCATTGGTGTAAAAAATGTTGAAGTGAATGCATTTCAAATGTATATCTTCGGTGGAAAGGCAGTAACTCCTGATAGAATAATGTGCCTTCCAGGGTAAGGGTCTTGAGATGCTTAAATTTAATTCTGTTAAAACTTGCTGTTGTGAAATAATTAAACATAGACATGGGTGTACCTATCTTGAAGTGTATGCTTGAGGGATATATAGGAAAGGACCTGGGTATTTGCTGTAGGAGAATATGTATTAATGTCATGTATTGTGAGCTCAAGTGCAAAATTACTCAAAATCCAAAAGACATGTGAAATATCTTGATCTTCCTCTCTATCCCTTACTATTTTTTATTTTAGATGTTAACCAGATGTTAACTTTTGAAACCTGTTGAAAACACTCTATGAGAGTGTTGTTTGGGTGGAAAGCTCTGATAACTTACAGTCCTCCTTGTTGAAATACAGGAAAATCACTCCTGAAATATTTGTCTTTTTTTTTTGTTGATTTGTTTTTAAATTGACAAAGTAGGTGCAAACCCCCTTAAAGTGTAAACATCTCCTTTTCAGGTGAGAGCTATGTGTGTGCGTCCAATGAACCCTACCGCAAAGTTGATTACACCAAGAATGTCAACCCGAACTGGTGCGTGAACATACGGACTGGCTCCAGCCGGTCCTTGACGTCCTTGACATCCACAAGGAGCGAAGTGAAGGAGAGCAAAGACTTCATTAAACCCAAACTGGTGACTGTTATTAGAAGTGGAGTAAAGCCCCGGAAAGCTGTGAGAATTCTGTTGAACAAGAAGACTGCTCACTCCTTCGAGCAGGTCTTGAATGACATCACCGAAGCCATTAAGTTAGACTCGGGTGTAGTCAAGAGACTTTGTACACTGGATGGGAAGCAGGTAGGAGAATAAACTGCTGTTTTCATAAGCTGAATTCTTGTTACTGTATATGCTTGAATCTGCCTCTGAATAATGACAGTTAAAAAACATCAGCTTTTAAACACTTTATTAAAATATTAATGTACACAACAAACGTAGTATTGTATATAGTGTAAAATAAGTGGATCTTTACATTCAAGTAAAATAATATTTTTATGCCAGCTTTTTTGCATTGCCCAAAAAAGTGCCTGTTGGTTAATTAATACAGTTTATTTGAAACATTTGGACTTGTTAAGATACCTATGTGTTTTCAGAAGCAGAGTCCTGTTTTCAGACTACCATACAGTGGCTGAGCGGTATAAGACAAATATTGATGTCTCCTTCCATTGCACTTCCACAGATTGCTATTTCCAAATGTAGTAACTGACACGAGCTGAGGTCAAGAATTTTATCTGAAATGAATAATTCTGGGAGGGTAGTCACATCTCTGCAACTTGCTTTGTTTTGCTTTTAGTTTTACCTCTGCAAACATGCTGCCAGGACTAATGATAGGGTCAGTCTGTGTTCTCACTCAGACTTACAAAGAAGTGACCCACAGGATGTTCTGCTGCACCAGTTTAAAGTGCCAGCAATACACTTGCTCTTGATCAGTCTCACTAATGACTCAGCCCTTCATGGAACAGGACTTTGATACCTGACACTTTTATTTGACACTGCTGTGGAACCCTGGCAGCATTGTGGCTTCAATAACAGAGCAACACAGGCTGCAGAATTGATCACATGGGGTATATCAGGTACCTGGACTGGTGTACTGTTGACTAAACATTAGTATCCTCACTCATTCAATGGGTTTTTCTGTACACTTGCATACCTATACATCTGAATGAAGTAATTGTAAAAGTTTCAGCTGTGTTCAGAGATGCGGGCATTTTTATTGTCCAGCTTTTTA
>VYZT01049368.1:0-55691 GCA_013400735.1 Pomatostomus ruficeps
GCTGCACCAGTGCAGAGTAGAGCTGTTTTCTGCATTCTGCATGTTTATTGATTACTTTCATGCTATGTGATTGCTTGGGATTTTGAAAGGTAAGAGAATCAGTCTTGCCCTCAAATGAATGTGTAGCTTTAAGTACAGAGGTACCTTCCCCAGTATAAATGTATGTTTGTTTATATACTGCATAGATACATACATGTATATATTGTGTGCTTACTATGTTAAGAAAATAACTTTCTTTTAATCCAGTTTTCTTCCAGATAGAGCAGAACAGAACAGCTGAAATCAGCTTCTTACCCAATCTTTTTGTTCAGAAGTAGAAGCTGGTTTCTGCCTAGGTACTTATGAATTATTCAGAGAAATTTCTTGTGCATCCCTGAGGGAAACACATGAGACAAAAGATCAGATAGGAAGGCAGCACAGGGAAAGTTTTTTGTTTCACCTTTTCAGCATTTCAGGATATTTGAGCCTGCTGACAAATGCCAAAAGGTTCCTTTTTCTGAAGAAGCAGGCAGTCAATCTAAAGCAGTGCAACTCCGTGAAAATGAAAACTCGCATTTTGCTGGGTATCTTTTTGCCCCCCCTCTGAATGCACCTTTGAATAAATAGTCTGTAAACACACAGTGCTCTTCAGAATGACTGAGAAATTAGCTGTCTAAGAGGCATGTGAGATGAAGATTACTGGGCTTCTAATCTAATCCAGGTTTCCTTTTTATGAGATTTTCTGTTTGAGTCCTAGCTTGAAGGTAACTGTTCATTTCATTGGATTGGACAGACCTTTTTAAGGATTCTTATAATTTAAAATTTTGTTTCTAAGAGCTTTTTCTACTGTTCTAGACCTTTTCTAGACTAGCATCTGCACTAGGATGTTGTTTTGAGTATATTCTGAGAGATTTTGAGAGATTTATGCTGCTTAAATACAAACATTCGAGACATATGCTATGAAAATACTTGTCTGTGTAATTTCACGTAGGTGAAAGTACAAGATTTTGCATCCTTCTTGACCTTTTGACTATTGCAAAAAGTATTAAATGAGGAGGCTTGCAGTGTTTACTCTTGCCTGTGGGTACAGATGAATATCAGTACATCCCAACACTTTGTTTGTGTATATTTACCAATTTATTATAAAGAGATATGATCTCAGTGGCAGGGGAGCTATAGCAACAGCAATGTGGAGGTACCAGCCTCTATGACAACAGCTGAAACATTAACTTCTAATATTTGTGTTCACAATTCTAATCTGACAGTTGGTTTATGAATGAAAGTTCTGTGTAAAAAACCCTTCTTTTTTGGGATTAATTTTATATTTTAAAATTATTTTATATGGCTTTCTAGCAATACTTAGAAAGCAATATAAAATGCAACTGTTTCCACATAAAAGTTACCTTAGAGCCTAAATTTACTTTATAAGTTTTGGTGAATTTCTTTTTGCAGGGCAAATACATAATTATAGATCATAATTACGTATAAAATGCAACACAAAGGAAGCAAAATTTAAGGATGGCATGAGTTCTAGCATGTAGCATATGTATGCAGGCTTTCCTCTCCAAGTAAAATTACTTGAAATAGTTGAAGCTGAAATCAATTTGGAAGGACTATTTTTGTTTTTATTAAAATTTCAGAATTAGTGACATCTGACACTCAGTAAAATTTCCTGATGGTAATGGTTTGGAAATCCAAATCTTTGATTTGAGAGAGTCTTTGTAATTGTGCAGAGGAAAAAGAATAAGCTAAATAAAATGTTTGTTTAAATTTGTATGAACAACAATAGCATATTGGGAATAGGAGTTTTCTCCTTTTATAATTCATCCTCTTAATGATGTTACATCACTCTGGTAAGAAGGATGAAAAGCTAAGCTTTGAAGAATTCACTGTTTTTCATGTAACATTTCATACTATATTTTTGCCATAAGTCTCTTTAAGTACCTATTCCTGGATATGATCTACTGTTTCTACACAGAAACAACCCTGTTAATTTAAATTACTGAAGACATGTGTGAATAAAGACCAGAAAGGTTAGTTTTGTGGCTTCAGAAGTGTTGCACTTCTTCCTGGGAGTTACAGCAAGTGCTGTGCTTTGGAGTTTCTGCAAAAAGACTCTTGCATTCATCTCTCATGCAGACTCCACATTCTTTTAGTGTGACTATGAAGACTCTGGAGAAGTCTCATGTATTATCTGAATGAAGTTACTTTTTATGGCTGGCATCAGAATTTCTGCAAAATTACAATTTTTTTAAAGAAACAATTTCTTACTCCCTTTTCTGCTGTCTCTAAGGTCTTCACTGCTTTACTCCTGTTTCAAGAGATTTACTAAAACTTAAAACAGGAGGTCTTGGCAAAGGTGTGAAAATTGGAGCAGTTAAGAGTGATGAAAGAGATCTGTTTGCCAACAAAATGATAATCATAAATGAGGGTTTGGGGGAAAGGTTTTTGCCTTATTAATGAAATGCCTAACACAATGTAACACCAAATGGTGGGGACTTGATCCATGAGTAAATGAAAAATGGTTTAGCTGTATTCTGCTTAACTAAACTTGGGAAATGGAACTGATTGGGTCATACTGTTGCTTTACCTAAGGTGGGAGCTATTCCAGCAGAGAGCTGGCTGCAGGGGCAGTGTTCATGTTCATGCTCACTGCTATGTCTGCCCCTTCTAATATGTTGGGGGGCTTATTAATTAAATCAACCAAACAACAAAACTAGTTTTTTCAAAGAGAAATGCTGTAAAAATTCTCTGCAGTTCCTTGTGGAACTAAATTATTCCCCATACAGTTTGTTTTAATCCATCCATTCGTTCGCTTTATTTTGTTGAGCAATGCTCATTTTAAGCTCTGCCTTGTTCTCAGGTGCTATTTTTTTACTGTTTGTAACTAACTGAAATTTTCTCCAAGCCAGAGGTTATACCAGCTTGCTATTTGGCTAGCTCTGACTGTTCACAAGATGTCAAGAGGGAAGCAATAACATGTCAGTATTAGTTAGGTGTAATTTACAGAGTGCAGCAGCAATGCTTTTGAACAAATGCAGTGTCTTTGCTTCTTTTTAAGGTTTGTGTAGTGCATTCAGAAAAAACAAAGTGAACTTGTGTTCTAAAGGTTTGAAATGCTTTGGTTTGTTTTCTGTATTTCAAATAATTTTTTCTCACACCTAATGAAATTTAAATTTTTCTTTAATTACTTAATTTTAAAATGATGATTCGCACTTCAATGTCATATACCTATGGTTATCACCTGCCTGATTTTGGTCAGAATGGATTTATTTTAGCAATTTTCTCCATTCTCCCTACGCTTTATCACCACCTCCAGATTTCTGCATTACTGCTGCCTTCCTGCTTTTGTGATTGTTTTCCTCGCCTGTGAAAAAAAGAATAAACGTCCTTTTATCTCCTGTAGTCAGAGTGCTGTTGTGGAAAGTAGCCCTTACTGCTGACATCTGAAAAGTCCTGAAACAGGCCATCATTCATTAATGCCTGAAATGGCAATGAATATTTCAATCCATTGTCCAGGAAACAAATCTATGTATTCTCTCTCAGGCTGAAAATTTCCCCCTTAAATGTAGCTTTGAAATGAAATAGGTATCCAGCATTTGTATGTTGTTATAATCCCAGAAGACTGTAGTATTTTCTGAATATTCAGTAATTACCAGTTAATGCTATTAGTAGCTTAGGTTGTAAGAGCAGAAAACTAAAACAGAAATGGAAAAATTACTTAAAACAATTTACTCATGTAGAAATTAGTTTTCAAAAAGCAATATCTTAGAGAGTTACATGCCCTACTTCACACTGTTAGATACCTTTTAGTTTCCTATAACTATGCGTAACTAAACCAGATCTTTTAACACTTAGATTAACTATGTGTGCCTTATCTCTCAGTTATAAATCCACTGCTATTTATTTCTTACTATACTGACTTCTTATATTTTTTTTCAACCTAAAGACACTGCCAGAAAGAAATCTGGCAGGATGTATGGGTAGTGTGTGCTTATGAGTCTGTCAAGGATGTTGAGTTGACTGAAAGAAAGGAAGAACAGGGAAGGCTTTAGAAACATGAATTCAGACCCTGTTTGCAGGGGTCATGGGAGCTAAGGAAGAGAAAGTCTGAACACAGTCACCCAACTAACTTTTTTCTTTCAATGAGTCAGTGTTGTCATCTGGAGAACATTCAGTAACTCATTTGATTTTCATCCTCACGCCCCTGCATGGAAAAATTTTTGAGGTAGGCCACATAGGTTTGTCCTAAGCACATTATGCTGGTTCTCATGGGTGGTTTGGGTTGTAACTGATAACCACAGAGCCAAGTGCTGATGCCACATCTCAGTGCTCATTTGACTCACTCTCTAAGTGCATTCTTACACACATGGTGGTTGAAAAATGGAGAAATAAAGGTCATAGGTTGTTATGGGTTTGTCCTTCAGAAAGTTCAAGATCATTTCACAAAACGTAGAGAAAGCATAATATATGTTTGGCCAAAAACTTACTTCTCCTTACAGAAGGAATTTTACTGTGATTTGACTACAGTCACATCTAAATGTTTCAAGCAATTGCATTCTGTACTCTTAAAAAACAATGGCCATTCTGCTTGCATTTTAACCTGGAAACTATTGAGTTCAAGTGACTGGACCATTTCAATACGTTAGCCTGTCAGAGCCTCATGGCACTCACAGGCTATATTCTTTTCTGTCATGAAAATATTATTTCCCCTTTTAGCCTTAAAACAGAAAACCATCAGTGCTTCGTGCAGTAAAAAGTGCATAAAATCAACTTGTATGGTCATTAGCTTTTGAAGTATAATGAAGTGGAAATCAGGGTGAAAAATTAGAGAAGTTTTTTTCCCCTGTTTGTTGCAAAGTTACCTCCTTTTATTTTTAATGTTGTTGAGATCAAGTACAGCAGTTAACCATACTGACTCATATGTTACAGATTAGTATTGGAGCAAGATCAGTAGAATTTCTAAACCCACCAAAACACTTAAAGTTTCAGAAAGCTGGGGTGGTTTTTAACTTTGAGGGATGTTTGATTGGTGTTTTTTGGTGTTTTTGTTTTGTTTGATTGTTGGGGTTTTTTAACATAAGGATTTTTGCCTGCAATCTCAACTTTAAATTTCTGTTTTCATGTTATCTGTGTGATAGATTTTTCCAGAGTTTATTTATTCAAGCGCAGCTTGCCAGAAATAATTTTGTCACTTCTATTTGTTCCCATTTAAAAAAACCCGGAAAATTAATTAGTGGCAGATGCTGGCAGAAGGAAGGGATGCTTTGGCTAGAGTTCCTGCTCTTTATTTGGCAGGTCATGAATCATTCCACTGTTTTTATTGTATTGTGTGGAACCGATAAAATTCTGTCCATCAGATAATTCATGACAATTCGCTGTTGAAGCAGGTCAGTCTGCTATGTGCAGTATTACTCCAAAGTTCCTGCTTTTTGCTTGGAAGATTTTAAGAATCTTTGTTCTCAGTTTTTGAAATACAAGTAGTGTTCATCTCAAGCTTTGATTTACATTTTAGAGGACAAAGTCTTTGAATTGGGTTCTGTTATAAAAACTGAGCTATTATTAATTCACTTCATATACAGCAACTATGGATCAAATATTATCATTTAGAAAGTCGCAACAAAGTATAGTTTCATGTTCAAGGAAAAAAAATCCAAGGATCACAATGGCCCAGTTTGGAACAGGGCTTTGGTTTTGCTTGACATCATAACAAAACATCTGAGGAGGGATTCCCTGCCCTACACTGTTTCAAGGAATTGACAGGAACAGGAGCGTGATGAGATAACATTTGTGTAATGGTAACATAATGGCAATAGTATTTCAGATGCACATGTAAGATACATCCACTTGCCAAAGAGTTTGTGGAGGTCTCACATCCTTGGAGGCACTCAAAATCTGACAGCTCTTGACAACCCGCTGTAGGTAACTCTGCTTCAAGTTTGGCTGTAGAGAATCTCGAGTTCCCTTCCTGCTTCTGTCATCCTGCGATTCTAGGAATGCAAGCAAGACATGCCTGGTAGATAGAGGTAATGATTTGTGTTAGAAAACAGGATGGGAATACTTGTCTGTGGACAAAATCTTGTTACATTTTCCGGTTATGAAAGACTATTTTTACCAGCGGTAAAAATCTATAAAGCACAGTTTTATTCTTTCTTCTCTTGTTTCCATGGTATATTACCCATAGCAATCATGGAAGGAAGGTGCAGGAGATTAATACTTTTCTCAACAGTAGTCACTCAACTATGTGTATATAAAATAAACATATATATGTATACATATGTTCTCTTCTACAAATCTGCCTTAATATTTTGGGTACATCTTACTGTCTTTGCATAAAGAAGTGTCAGTGGCAAAACAGTGCCACTGAAAAGCCTCAGTTGGGATCTCCAGAAACTAAGTTTTTGGTCTTTTGTCTCTCTCGATGGTTTTCTTGAGGGTTCAAGTGTACCTTAATGATCTGCATTGAGGCTTCTATAGAAAGAAATGTGTCTAATATTATTTGAACAAAATATTTATGACTCTTTACTGTTGTTTACATGGAAAGTATCTCTTTCATAGTACTAAGCAGAGATGATGAACAGCCAGCAAGATTGTAAAAGCATCTGATCACAGCATAATGAATTCCTTTTTCAGGCTTTTTTGGGGTAGGTTTTACAAAGAACAATTCCTGTTAAAAGTCTTTCCAGAGTCCTTCCATCTTCTTATGCCTTTTACCCTCTAAAGGGCCAACTACATTAAAGTAATTGACAGATGGGGTTTTTTTGACATCCGTTTTCCTCTGTGCCTTTTTTTTGGTAACTGGACACCTAAAATAGGATGTAGGGGCAAAAACATACAGATTTATACTAATTGAAAAAAATACTAACTAGGATGACTAATTTAATGAAGGAAAATGTCAGTAGTCTTAGTAATTCAGGAAATGGCCAGGAGGCCTCGTGTCAGTAAAGTGCTAACAGTTGTTCTTGATATTTAAGTTCTCCTTATTTTCAAAAAAAGAACAAAAAGGAAAAGAGAGAAGGCATGGAAAAATTGAAAATGTGTGCTCTTCCCTGCTATCCTCTGTATCTCTTACATCCCTTTTTGTGGATACTTGCTGGTGCTTTTTTGCATGGATCTCAAAAGTTCTATTTTTATTTTGCTCAGTGTAATTGCCTTTCAATATGAGAATTGCTTTGGAAAACACTTTTTAAATTAGGTCATTCTGCTGAAGTATGCGCTGAGCTAATTATGATTATTTTGCTTCCCTGGGCATTTTTGTGCTCATTGAATTTATTAAAGTATTTCTTTATAACTGGAGCTGAGAACTTACACAGCAATAAAAGCTGTATAGGACCTGGTATGCTTTTGCTTGTAGGTAACATCTGGCATCTAATCACTTATAATTGAATTTCATATAATTAATAAAGAAATATTTCTAAGGATTGGAGGGGAGGGTAAATATAAAGAATGTGAAAAAGACTTTTAGAGAGCAGCCATCCTCAACTTTAAATGAACAAGAGAGATTTTATTTTCCTTCTCCTGAGAAAGGTTCTGTTGTAGAATTCTGTAGGTGAGAACTACAGGACATTTGAAGCCAGCAGTCACCTACACATGTTGTCTCTTTGTTTTTATTTTCTTTTCTTGTGCTGCATAAGTTTGCAGACTGGTGAAATAGAACTAAGTGCTACCATCAGCAGCAATCTGAACGAGACAAATCATTCCATGTGGCTTAGTTGAGGTGGTGAGTAAATGTGTGTGAGAAACTTGCAGCACCATCGCCAGGTGTCTGAGCCCTGACTCTTTCTCAGTCTGTCTTAGATTCACATATTATTATAAAACGGTACATGAGTTATTGGTGCATGTATTTTGCTATAAATCTCATGCAGTTTTCAGGCACATTTCTAATTCACTGGTGAAATTATCTTTTGCATTTTGCTTTATATTTGTCACAGGGGAGCTTTACTTGCTTTGGCAGGAGCCGTTTCCTGAGAAAGCACACTGCTCTTGAGAGGACCAGAAGTTACCTAATCAATTATAATTCTTTTTTTTTTTTTCTGACTAGGAACTATAAACAACTTGTTCTTGAAAATTGTGCTTTATCTTATCCTTATCAAGCAGAAAGTAGCCTACCGTAATGCAAAACTAGAGATCTGGAAGCAACTGTCCCCCAGGAAATCATTTTAGTGCTCGCTTTTGCAGGGTTATGTCAAGCAGCTGTATTCCACAGATAAGTTGTCTACTCTGGTTCAGAGTTTTTTCTGCAAAGCCCCAGTCTGGAGCAGTCTTCTTATGTCTCTCTCTCCCTCTTCAGCTCATCTCATTTTAAATTTTATTTGAAGACCTCTTTTCCATTTGCTGAAGCTTAGCTTCTCGGCTAGCCAGTTTTATACTCAGCAGTAATTCCCCTGCTCATGAGTCTACAGTTTAAAGATGAATTGCACCTTGCACTCCGGAAAGATTCAACCAACTTTCTGTATGTGAATAGCATAATATGTTTTCTCCAAGATTAGATTTCTTTAAGCATAGACTGTTTTCCGGTAGCAAACTTGTGTTAGCTGGAGTTAGAGAATTGGCCTTTAAGGTTTAGTGGTGAGCTATTTTTTATGTAAAGTTATTTTTTTAATCTAGATGAACAAATTAATTACAGAGCAAGCAATTATTTCAGTGAGCTTTAATTTGTGGGAAAATCTGAAGTGGGTTTTGTGCATCTCTGAAAACTGTTCATTTTGAAGGTGTGATGGTTATTTTTCCATTATTATTCCTATTGGACTATATTCTTTTCAAGAAGTAGCAACAAGTGGCATGAAGAAAATGATGTGATGATACTATTCAGAAAGCTGCCATCTCTTGATTTCTCAGTAGGGGAGAGGAGACATGCTGTCTGGCCACTCTGTGTACTTCATCTCCCTGGAAAAGGCTGGTGTTTTCTCTGAATAAAACTGACTGCAGATTTAGAATTGTTAATGCTTTTAATGCTACTTCTATCATGGTAAACAACCTGGTTAAGCTGATATGGGTGGAAAAATACATCATGAATGAGACTAAATAATGATAAACTTGAAAACATAAAGCTGTTTTGGGCTTTCATCACTTTTTCAGTCAGCAGTACAGTGTTGATCTGCACCTTTTAAGTTTTGATACTAATATGTGTGGACCTTATGGAGCGCCAAGAGGTAAGAGCTTTTTAGTTTCAACAGGTAATCAGGACTCTGGTCTGTATGTTTTGTTAAAACACTAGCTTTGCAAACACCTCTTGGCATTTGAAAAAAAATACCATTAGTTATAGTTATTATATTTTTAGGCATTAATATTTAAGCATTTGAGGAAATTTGGAAGAATAAAAAGTAACTGGCTAAGTTGAGCATCTGCAAGTGTTACGGCAACTAAGAGTTGGTATGTCAGAGAGTGAGACAGTAACTCAAATATTTTTTACTCTTTTTCTGAATTAAAAATGTAGCTATTTTAGAAAGGTTATAGTATTTTTTTCAAAATAATTTTGGGTGCTCAATATGGTAAGTTTCAAATATGTTTGGCCCTGAAGCATGTATTCCCAGGTAAGGAATGGGGAAACTGAAGCATAGGTGCTGTGACATACCTAGCTTTAAACACAGAACTAGCCTCCTGATTTCTCATTTTGAGCATCACATTCATAGGACTCACATTTAATTCCTGCGATTATACTTTCCAGTGTCTTTGCACTGTGAAGAAAATAATTTTCCCCATAGGCATCTCCAATGTCAATCTTGTTAGGGCAGCAGTATCAGTATTCCCACTGCCTGCTGGAAGGAGCCTGTGGAGCGTCTTTTGTGCGTTTTGACTTGCAAATGATTGGCAGATTTTAGGAGGACTTTCCCTTATGATACTTAAATTTAGTACTGTCGCTGACTGACCTCCTATTAAAATGTAGATTTTTAAATCAGTTCTATCATTTATCAGTGAAGATAATATCTTTGATAGTTACTGCCTTTGCATCATGCAGTTTAAGTGAAGGGATCTGTGGCAGCTCCTTGAAAGCCATTCAGCTCAGCCATGTAAAATGAGGTCCTTGTATCATTCACTTTTGATACTTTTAAATAATATATCACTTCACGACCTACATCTCTCCTTCTCCCAGTTCCCTTCCTTTATGGACGATTTGTCAGTGTTGCCTTGGATTTGCTCAATGAATATATTATTTCCCAAGTCAGTGCAGCTGAGATGCTTGGTGAAGGAGATGTCTGCGTGGACAGCAGACTGGTTCAGAAGTACCTGAGGCATCAGGATGTTGTTTCTGTGATTACTTTTTTATCTGGTTTTGAGAGCTCAGTTAAACTTTGCACTGTTTTATAGTAATGTACTTTTTTAGGTGATAAAGGTAAACTACTTCCATAAATCTTTGTTCCTTATCTTACATTTTTACTTGGTAGTAAGTAAAAATTCAAGAGAAGTTAACTTCAGAACTAAGTATGAAGTATGTGGATATAGAAATCTAAAGGAAAAAGGATTACTGCTTTTATTATACAATGAGTGGTTAGTTTTTCTTAGATGTTCTGTTCAGGTCTCTGCTTTGATGCATCTTCCTACAAATGAGAATCCTGCCTGGGTTTGAACAAAAAAAAAAATTAAGTCTTGTTTTGTGTCCTTGGGGAAACTGAAGACTATTATAGTCCCTAACTTGAATTGGTGGGCATAAATGTAACTCTTCAATGTTTATTTGTGTGTAACCAGAGTCAGGTTTGGAGAACTAATGTCATAAGTCTTCTTTTGATGTTACGTTGTTCATGTGCTTCTGTAATCACCATTACATGCAATAAATACAGTTTTGAGTAAAACTTCTCAGGCCAGCTTTTCCCTGAAGAGGGATAATACCCTCCAGGGAAGATCAGTTTGGTAAGAAATGGCAAACCATAACTCTGTGCTCCTGTTCTGTGATTAGTGGGAAGTAAGCAAAAGAGGGCTGTTTAATACCTTGAAGTGTGTCACAGTGGTTGTAATTATACATTACTGTCCAGATGTTGAGGCTGAATGTAGTTTTGTACTAAGATGCACTTTTCAGAGTCTTGGGAAACTGAGAAAACCTTCTGCATCACACTGCATTGCAGCTTCTTTCTGCTGATCTCTGATGTGTAGTTTATACGTGTGCCTTTTTCACACTAATCTGAGAAATCCTGTGTTGTGGTAGATGTTGTTGTGATGCCTCAAGGAAGCTGGCTTTCAAGAAATAGCCCTTACATTAGGTTTGAAGTTGATTTTAGGAACAAGTTTTTCTTTCTTAGGAGCTGGCATAGAATTGAAGGAAAAAGAAATATTAGCAAAACACTGAGTTAAAATGCAGTGCTCATATTCAAGACCGATGTATCTATACATAAAGCATTTGACCTGGAAGAAATCTTCAGTCTTTTAGTACTGCTCAGATGAACAAAGCAAAGCAATTCATTAACAAAGCACTTACTTGGCAGAAATATGAAAACATGAACATCGTTCACACTGTTAAAAGCTAAACCCCGCAAGGAAAGACACTAACCAAAACCACTTGAGCAATACAGTGTGCTTTAGTAGGTCCATTAGGATGCAGACATTTGATTCTTTCAATTTTTTTTTTCTAAATACTTTGATGAAAAATCCCAAAGTTTTTAAACGCTTTTCTCTTATTCCAGGAGCTAAACTTTGTAAGGGAATTTACAAATGCTTCTTTTATGGATGTGAGGTCCAATTTTTTTTCTGGGTTCTAATTAATTAGTCTTTAATCAGGGATGCTTGTGAAATGATTTGTTGCAACTCAGTGTGTTCAATCTTCCTCAGCCACTACTAATAGCCTGTTTATATCTCACATTGAACACTATTTAAGACCAATATCCTTAGGAAATCAGGCATACAAAATCATTATTTAATACCTTTGTTTCAGCTGGACAGAAGAGGGAATGATGAAGAAGAAAAAAAAGGCTTGGGGAAATATTACAAAAACAGAGGCAGGAGGAAAGACTACCCAGGCTTTTTCATTATTTCAGATTTTTATTAGGTATCAGCAAACACGCAAGAGAAAGCGTTTGTAAATTCTCCGCTGCAGCCATGTAAGACACAGTCATTAGAAAACCAAACCAGGCTTCACTGCGGTCAGTGCTGTGAAAAGTTGACTTTTTAAAATTATTCCAGAACATAACATACTGTATTGTGCTACGTTAGCTTAGTTAGCTGTATGACTGGATAACATAATATGTTTAGATGAAATAGTGAATTGTGAGTGATATAAAGACCTTATCTGTAAAGGGCTATAGAAATAACAAGAAAATACATGGAGTCAACATTTCTTCTGTACGATATACACTGTGAAAATGGTTTCAGAGCTCTAAAACTACATGGCCAAAGATTGTGTTAGGTAGCACTTTGGAAGAATACTTGCCATCTATCAGAAGTGATCTGACCTACTAAAAGAAAGGATTTTGCCTTGGCTTCTGAATTAAAATGTTCCTGATGGTAAGTGGGTTTTGCTACCTTAAAATAAGTATTTAAAAATAATGACATCGTTTTAAAAGTACATTGTCTTATTTAAAAACAAACCCCCTTTTTCTAAATGGGTGCAAGTAATAAATTAAGGCAGATATTGTCATGTGTTTACAAATGTTCAGAAGATGAGCAAGTGAACCCCTATCAGCTGCACAGCCATTTCAATTTTCATTTTTCCATGGTCCTTGTTACAGTTTGTCCTGACAGCTGACAATAGCTTCTTTGGGAGTCTGTCTGGTTTTTAATTTATGACCATTTGAAAAAGTGATAGCCACAATAGCATTGTAACAGATGGTATTGTGAGGGTCACAGACCCAAAGACTTACCAGAGGGCCATGAAATGCTATGACACAAATGCATTCTGTGATGATGCTTTGTCGTATTAATTGAATGCCTAGCCACAAGTTGGTAGGTTACAGTTGCCAGAAATAACTGGTTTTGAAATAAAGTATAAAACAGTATGAAATGCTGTCAGATGTATTGAAAGTAATTGACATGTCAAATTGAATTTCCTTTAAAATTGTGATATGATAGTATGAGCAGCTGGTGATCTCTGGAAAATAAATGAGGTAGCTTTAGCTTGGCCATCCAAACTCACCTCATTTGCTGCAGAATCAAACCCTATTACGAGTGGGTGTAGTCTTTCTGCTATGTGGATTACATTTGATTTAATGTAACATTTATATCTGAATATTTTTGTGAACATAAATCCATAGATGTTTAACACAATAGCTGGTAGGAAATGTTTGTATCTCACCTCAGACTCAGCAGCTCACTTAAGTACTAGAATTCCCACCTTCCCCACCAAAGCCGTGCTGTTGCTGTAGTTCTTAGGCTTTCAAAATCTGTTCCTTGAAAAGTGGAAGCTGCCACTCTGCATTTCAGCTCTTTACTCAGAGAGCATTGACTTCCCAGTTTGCTTTCCCTGATCAAATCCTGGCTTTGTGGGGGAGTGTCTTTTCTGTCATTCTTGTTCTTCCTGCCAACTGTGCTCCAGTGAACTAGAAAAGTGACTCAAATGGACAAGGCTCTTACACTCTGGCAAGCAGGGCTCAAAATTAATTCCAGCTGCCTGTCAGCTGACAATAGTAAACCAAAGGAGAGGACTGAGGGAGAAACAGCATTTGGAATTATACTTTCTCTGCAGATTCCAGCCTTGTGCACTGATTTATTATACCCTTTGGAAAATGTATTTCAAGAGCCATAAACCAACAACAGAATATGATTTCGCATGCAGTGTCAATCAGTGCAGTGATGGATATCCACTTACAAAACGTCCATAACTGCAAGTCATATTTTGTCTCAGTCTTCAACAGGAATGTGATATTCATAATGGATGGCAAAGGTAAAATTAGCAGTGGAAATGAAAGTACAGAAATGATGGCAAGTACTTGCTGGCAGAAGAGTATGGAGGAGTTGACCAGAATTCTGGAAGAACTAGTTGACGAAATAACTGAGACTTCACTAAATATTTCTGAATTCATTAAAAGAAAATTTTAGAGTAATTCGTACAGTACCTCTGCTCTGAGAAGAGTTGCATGACAAAGGCAAAGTTTGATTAAAAGTGAGACTTGGAGACCCTTCAGTGAAAGAAATAACATCACTTTCAGAAATACAAAATGCAAGAGCAAGTCTGAGTATGGAAATAGCTGGGGTAGTACTTGATCAGAGCTGCATCTCCATGGTGCATGAGTTGGCCAGACACAACATGAGACATCATCTTGTCCCCATTATCAGCATCATCATCTTGTCAACAGTGTAGTCTCACCTTTAATTTTGTAAGCCTGCGGATTCTCCTTCCCCTGTGGAATGGTGGTGTTTGTGCTCCACTGGTTGCTTTACGTGCCCAAAACAGAGACTGCCATGCCCAGTGAAACCACCTGAGGCAGGTCAACAGGGCAAGGGAACCCTCGGTGTGCACTAAGGCAGAGGTTTCACCTGGGGTTCCTCGCAGGCTGGGGCTGTGATTCTCATAATCCCAAGTAAGGTGGCTGGAGGGCAAACCTGGCCTGTGCCTTTGCATCAGTGTTGCCCTTACACCCACTGAGTGCCAAGGTGACTGCAGCGTGGCACTGGAAATCTCTGGAGCGTTTCCTGGGAGGAGTAGGAAATGTTAATAATAATACATGATCCTTGTAAACATGAGAGGAATATGCATAGTCCAAATAAGGCTCAGTGGCATTGGCACTGGAGCAAATGAAAAACTAGCTAGGGAAAAATTTGGGAAGATGTGAAGATGATTCCCTGCACCTACAGGCAAAACACTGTGGAAAGAGACATCTTGTCGTAAGGTTGTCTGTAACAACGGGATAAAAATGAGTGATCTAAGAGGAGTCTTCTGATCTGATGTTGATTAAATGGAAAATACCTTACCTTTGTAAGTTTTAGTTAAAAAATTAATAATTATTCACAAAAAAAAATTGAGAGGAAATGTGATAGGCTTATTTGGGATTTAATTATAAAACTTAGGTGATGCTTCAGTTATATTAAGCTGTTTGCGTCCAGATCAGTACTAGCAAAAGCTGATTTGTTGAGGTACGTTGATGTTATTCTGATGCCTTGGAATGGCTACCGAGAACAGAGGCCAGACAAGATTAAGAGAATAAAACAGGTATTTGTTGAAGGACCTTCAATAGGTACACCATGGGCAGTCAAAAGCCTCGCAGAGACTACACCCAAAATGAATGACCAATCACGAGTTTTTCTACATTTTTATAAGTTTTGATCAATTTACATATCAGGGTTAATCCTCCAATTACAGCTTAAGGTAGTAAAGTAATTTACACCAAGTTCATCCCACCTTTTAGAGGTTTAGTTTACATGTTTCAGGGCCTGGCACAACAAGGTGTCCTTGAGTCCAAGCCTAGAGAGGATTTGTTATGTCTAACTAGAATGTGAGAACAGGAGTTAACAGACTATATGGAGTTTCAGAGCTACACTAAAGCAGTACAGAGTCTAAGAAATATAAAAGCTAAATCTTAAGGCATCAATTCTTAGCTCTTTAATTATTTTTTCCCCAAAATACTGCTGTTTGTGTTTCTCTCTTTAGTGGTCAGAAGCTTTTTTCTGTAGTTTTCAGTATGTTCAACTTCTTTCATTTTTGTGTCGGGTAAGTCAGTATATTGGGAAGTGTTTGTTTTATTTTTCTGCAAGTGCTAGAAGGCCTTTCTTAGCCAACAGTTAGGCTCTGGCTCTTCTGACCTGTGCCTGATGGTGCGCAGATGGGAGGGTGTGGGCCCTCCTTTCACACTGAGAATAGCTGTCCCTTACAGAAGACTCTGCTGGCAGCTGTCCCGGCAGACTGGCAGGTTAGCAGGCTACCTTCAGCTTCTGCCGTGCCTTTCACAATCCGGGCAGAGACGGGGGTGCATTCCCTCTCCTGCCTGGAGGTTTGTGCGTGCTGCTGTGAGGATGGCCCTTCCAGTGCAGTGTGCTGAGCCCGAGCAGCAGATGGCAGTTCACATCTGCTTTGCGGGGGAGGAAGTGGTCTGTTTCCTGGGGATGCTATAAAAAAATACATTTATTAATGCTGTATTAAAAATAACCTCTTTTTCTTAGAGGTTATGGCAGTGCCAGTGTAGTAAGTGCTGCTGTGGTGTCATAACACTTTCGAAACAGTGACATTGGTCATAGTTATAACATATGTATGTACATATTTTTATATGCAGAAGTCTCTTTGGCTAAGGGCAAAAGGAATAAAAATGTGAATAATGTGCTTTAATCTATGAATTTCTGTTTTATTTTAGTAATGAAAAGATTGATCATCTTTTATCTAATACTGCAGTTCTGACTTTGAATATTTAATGCAGCATTTTTCAGAATATTTGAGAGAAATGCACATGTATAAATGCAAAAAGGTACTTCAGAAGAATATCATTCACTTCTGATTCCTTTTTCATAGTCTCAAAAGTTCAGACAAGTGCGTGCTAGTTTCTGTAGTATTGAGTGTGTACCAGCATGGACTACAAGTGCTAGCTTTCAATACAGTGGCAATCTAGCTAAAGATCTTCAAAGTGCTCAATTTGAACTCTGACAGTTCTATTAATTATAAATTTTACTCACAGAGCCTAGTACTGGATCTGCAACTCTGGTTTTCCTTTGATACACAAACTATTCCCCTGACTTCAGATTGATTTCTTCATTAAAACATTGGATCAATTTTTCTAATTACTGTTTCAAGAAACCATGTACAACTAGAATCTTCAATGTGGTTGTATAGAAGAACTGTCATTAATGAAAAACAGCTTCTTAAAAAGTCACTGCGTGCTATTTCTAATTATTTGTTCTTTAATTCTATCTGTGGGTGACTGATGGACAGAAATACATTAATTTCTTGACATTATAATAGTTTTGCATGGAGCACAAACCAGGAACCTTCTGGTGTTTTAAACTAGAACCAGGTCTTAGGCAGTGGAGTAAGGACCCTGAACTCCTGGTATCCTCAGTTCTTGTGAAAAATCCAATTTTTGCTCAAATAATTGAGTCAGCCCCACTCAGTGGGCTGACTTTGAGGCTCTTCATTTCAAAAATCTTGGTCTGAGGTTTTCTGTTAATCCTGTTTGGCATTTGTATCATTTTTTGAGGATTTAGGCTTTTTTTCCTCTTTTGGATATTGAAACTTCTTACTCCTAGGTTTTGAATAACAGAAATACAGTTTTCTATACTTCTGACCCTTTGACTCAATACTGGAAAAATAATGGCATCAATAACAAACAGTACTTAGGAGTGTCTTTATGGAGTACAGTGATCCAGTGGTAAACTTGGCCTTGCTTTGAACCCCAGCAGTGTTGAAATACAGCTACAGATTAGACTGATAAAGTGGTAAGATTTCTGTAGGGAACGTATTGTGATGTGTTTATATCTGTAAACTCTCTACATAGGGAAAGGGTGAGGATATGAATCACAAAAGACAGGAACATACCGAATCACAGAAATTACTATGGGCCCATTTCATAAACAGCACTGTGTGAAGCTGTGATCTCCTGCATCAGTTTTCATCGCAGGTGTATGTATTTTATACATCTGGGAAATCCTCATTTCTGCTTTGTGGGAAAGGTGAGGAGACGGTGATGGGGCTTCAGTGCTGGGAGGAGGGGAAGGGAAGATGCAGTGCTGCCAAGCTTCCAGATGGAGGGAGGCGATCAAGAGAGCGACATACACTTCCACATCACCTCATGGTGTCACAGCTGGGACGAAATGTAAAACGTTTGCACCAGATGACAAGTACTCCCAGTTTAGGACTGGCCATAATCTGAGGACTAAGGCTATCCTTAATTATTCCCTGATGCCAGTGGTGATGCAGTACTTGCCAGAACTGTACAGAGCTCTGTGACGTCTGAAGGGAGAACTGTTGTGGATTTACTGGGTTGGTAGCCACAGCATATAAAATAAGGCCCTCAATGTAATTTTCAGATGGAGATAAAAAGTTAAATAAGCTCTGGAGTCACTAGCTGTTTCACTTTATCAGTAACCGGTTTTATTTGTTTCCAGTGTGCTTGCTATAGTCAAATTAGTTCTTGCAATGTAGCCTGGTAGTCATGCTATTTTTCAAAAAGCCGGTAGGACGTTCACATAATGTGTAAATCAAAGTTACAGCAGATTATTGCAAGAACATGTTGTCTTAACACAAAAATAAGTCCCCCAAGAGCTTCCATCTCAGGGAAAGGCTATGATCAGCAGTCTTTAAAAACAGCCTTCAGTTTTGAACCTTTCTGCATTCTGGGCTGTGAGCAGTAAGAAACTAAAAGGCAGGCACATCCTTGTGGGAAGGGGTCAGTCATTTCCAAGGGGTTGTAAGTACGCAGATGCGCTCCCCACCACACGGGTTCGTTATTTCATGCTGGTGATGTGAAGTTCAGTGAGTAACAAAGCCAAAGTTGTTGTTTTAAAAATCTGTTGCCAAGCAGTGGGTTTTCTCCTAGCAACAAGTGTTTTGCAGCAGGGGAAGCAATTGGATACCTTAGGGGGTATGTTAGCACTGGGGGAAGGGCAGAGAAATAACAAACAGGGGCTCCAGGGGGGCCATAGAGCACAGAGGGTGTGCAGGGCAGGGAGGAAGGCGAAGGAGGGACATGTAGCACAGGCCATGTTCTGGAATAGGCCCTGAACAAAAGTGTTGACTCCAGGCACAGGTTCATATTTGTTCATCAGCTGCTTTGTTTGGTTTAGTGAGTGATCGACTGTAGTATTATTAGCTGGTTGTTCTCATTTAAAAAAGAAAATCCATACTGGGCTGCTAGGAAGTTTTATTTAGACCACATTTGAAGAAATACACTTTTTATTTTTCAAAAGAATTGCCTTGTTAGAGAAAATAAGTAGTTTTTATTCTACATTTTGGAAAACAAATTAGATACATGTTGCAGTTTCTTTTCCAATAAAAAAAATGTATTTACACCTTTAAATTTACACCTTCATAATGTACACTTTTACTTGTAAGTGTAGTGTGGTCAATCCAGTTGTTTTAAACCTTATAATGTGGCCACCCTTCAAAATCCCTGCATTAAAATGCAACCTGTGTCTGCAGATACAGAACTGTTTATTCATTGTTTTTCTGATGGAATAGCTTATTTCTAACTGAAGCAGTATGTCACAATTTTTTCGTACTTATAGAAAATAGTTACGTACAATGACTCAACATGCATGTACCTTCAAAAGGAGTTTATAAATTGTTTCTTATGCGAAGTCATGCTTTGACTAGGTGGACATGTTTCAGCACAAAGTCATCAGCTAAAATAAAAATAGGGGTGCACAGTATATAAATAATGTTCTATTTCACTCTATGTAAGTGTAAAATATTGATTATAGACTACATTTAAAATGTGTATTTTTATCACAGAGGTTGGAAAGTATCAGCTGCAGAATTTTACTTATTTTTCCATGTATCATGACAAATTCTTCTCATTTTGCCTCACTAACACTTGTGCTTCATTATTATAGCATAACACTGTCAAGTCTCTGGTAAACCTTCAAGTTTGATAGATTTGTTTAAAAATAGCAGCCGCCTTAACACTTGCAAAATAGGCTGAAAAAGCAGCATGTAACAAGGGGCAGTTTTGTGATGCTAAAATTACACTGCATATGGATTTGCAATGCATACATTGCACATTGGGTTTTGTAACTATTTATGGTCATAATTCCTGATTTTAAAGTTTTTAGATATGATGGGGATGTTTCTGGCATGTCCTTGTGATATCACAACTTAAAGTTGATTATCTTGTAGGCTGGGACCCGCTTAAAAACCGTAAGACAGTGAACTGGGAAAATTATTGTGAAGTTGGATGTAGTGAGTTCTTTAAGCCTTCTGTAGCTTTTAAAAATATTTTTTTCCACATCTGAATAGCTCTGTGTCTGCTTATACATTATCAGCTGTTAGCTTATTGGGCTTCAGCAGGTCATCAGCAGAACAGGCCACATTCTTCTGTCTCCCTGCTCTTTAAAAGCAGAATCAGTCAGTTTTTTATTTTCATATGCTTACAATGTTTTCTTATAGCTGTTGTTTTTGTAAGGCAAACTTCTACCTCTGAGAGCTATTTTTTAGCTAAATAAGGTTTGTATCATACAAATTTAGAAGCTTTTTAGCAAACAAGTCATGTAACATGCCTGCCAGGAATAAATTAATATGACTATCATATCTAGTATTACTCAGATCTCCACATTTGAGACTTCTGTAGGTCAACAGGCTGTTTCCTAAAAATGGTGAGAATCTCTGGCACTTCTTTCATGTTAAGTCAGCTACGTTTCTTGTTCTCATTCTGTCCATTTCTCCCAGTTCCCAGTTTCCTTCTCTGCTGAGAGAATTTAGTGCTGAGAGTTCAGCATCCTCTCTGAAAAAGGCAAGAGTGCAAATGCACTCATGGTCACAGTTCTCCTTTTTTTTCCACTTTTAAATAAATTTCATTGCTTTTGAGAACATCTCCCACCTCTAGTCTATATTTTTCTTAGAGAAAATGAAAATGTTCCTCTTGATATCAAGTGAATAAAAGTAAAAATCTCAAGTGGTACTTCTGTTGAGACTGAGAACTGTTTATTTTCAGGCATGGTGGAGAAGTAGTCAGGCAGTTAAACCTTAAGAAAACCTCCAGCTCTCGAGATAAAATTTTTAGGTACACTGAAGAAACCACAGTGATCTTTGTAGTGTTACCTTTTTACCCTTTTTTTCCCCCTGTTAATGCAAATATAGTTTGGCACTTTATGATGAAGCTCTGGTTTGATAAGACATATGATGGGTGATAATTATGACTGTAACTTTTTCAAAGTTAATTCCAGGGAAACAAATTGAATGTTAGCTTCTCATTTGCCTAGAAGCAAATTAAAAAGTGACCTTACTAGACTGCTCTAAATGGCTAGTTTTAATCATTTTTTAAATAGTTGTTTTTCAAAATAAGAAATTAGTTATTTACAGAGTTTTAGTCCTATGTTTATTTGTCTAGATATGTGTTTTCCATTGACTGTTTGGTAATCATTATGGCAGGTTAATTTGCAGAGAGAAGGCCTGTCTGCAGAAAAAAGATACCTTGCAGTGAAGACTACACTACATGCTTATTTAAGCGATTACGGCTTTATACAATTGCTTATTATATCATGTTGTTCAGGTTCTGAGTGATGTTATTAATAAATAATAGTGCATTTTTCTAACTGGAAATTTTATTTGAAGACTGTAATGTTCCATTTGGAAATCCAAATTCATTTGAATGTTTTCCTTTTAAAAAATGCTTACATTTCTCTTATGAGCAAATGGGCCTGTTTGACTGAGCATTGTAAAAAACAGTCCTTGGAGAGATGTTTGGGAGAAATAAGCAAAGAATAGTGGGTTTGTATGTGGGGCAATGTAAAATGAAGTGTAGGGGGAATGATTGAGGGAGGAAACACATGTAATACCATTGACCAACAAGAGGGAGACTTTGTGACTCCAGCCTGTGTAAGGAAAGAATTGGCAAGATCTTGAAAATAAACTGTGGCAGAAGTTCGAAGCACTTTCCCCCCCATTTTGATTAATTCCTGGAGGGTTTTGTTCTGTTGGGATGTGAAGTTTGTGTAGAACCTTGTTTGTAGTGACAACAGTACCTCCCTGTTGAAGGCAGCAGATGGTGTTACACAGAGTTATCCTTTTAGAAAGCCCCTTTCGAGAGCCCCTGGAGGCTCTTGGAATTATAAAGTCCCTTTTACTCCCAGCTCTGGCTGGACACTGTAAAGGGCTGTTGACCTTTCCTTAAGCAGAGAGCATCTGAACTCCACAGATCTTTGAGTACTGTTGATTATTCAAAGTGACTGGTATAAATATCAGCGGATTGGAGACATGAAGCACTGGTTTCATTTGTTGTGATGATGGCACAAAAAAGTCTCTTTGTCTCTTCAGAGATTCCCTTCACTTTCTGCCTGTGCCATTTCTCATTAGAGTTCTCTCGGAGTTTTTTGAGTTACAAAATCAACCCTTACAATGTAGAACTGCCTAACAGAAAAATAAGGTTTGCTTAGAGAGTTTACAACATACACACATCCTAACCAGAGAGAAACTGAAAGCCTTATTACACTTGGGGGAGATCAGTGATTTGACAGGAAAAAAAAATCAACCTCAAAAGAGCCTCAAAATTCTCAGTAAACCAAACATCTAGTAAAGTAACAAGCAACATTTGTGGTGAGCTGCAAAATGAAGTCTGCACACATTAGAGGCTTTTATAACTGTGTTAGGAGGAAATGTCATAAATTTATTGTTCTTTCATGTGAAAGAGATGCAATAGCAGGAAAGATCCTGCTTTCTCCCACAGATGATAACAGTTGTCCTCAATATCTCTGTCAAGTACTGCAGCATCCTAAAAAGTATGAAGAACAAATAGGTTGCCTTAGATTTCTGTAATTCCTTTGGAACTTACTGGTTTTATTATTTTCTTTCAAATGGATGTTTTCCTACTGACAGTTCTTACTATTTACACAAATTATTATGTAGCACTTTTTCTAATTGGTTCGGGTTCCGAAATCCCTCTCATAGTTTATCTTTTCTAAAGATTATATCTCCATTTATAGAGAGGATATACAGAAAAGGCATTCTACTTAGGTTTTAAAGTAACATGCCAAGTCTGAAGGTGTGAGCCATATGTCACTTAGGTACCCCTCTGTGTTTCTCCAGAGCTGATGTGTTGTTCAGGCCCATCTCCAGCCATAACGCAAGAAACTTAACATTATTCTGCAGATAAATGTTGTCTGTACATCTGCTGCTGAACAGGTGAAGGCCAGAACTGGGAGCTCTGAGATCTTGTTTTCAGTTAGAAAGCAGAGGAAAATATGCAGTGAAGGACTGGGATACTTTGTACTGATTTCTGGGAAGCCTTAGAGGAGTTTTGGTTTGGGAAGGGGGTTAGGTGGGTGGGTTTTGTTGCTGTTGTTGGTTTTAGTGGTTTAGAGTTTTTTTCTGAAGAGTTAGTACAGAAAGCAAGCATATGCTGACAGCTGGTAAACTGAAGTTAGTTTTCTTGGATGAGTGTTGGTGCGAGGTCATGAAAGGATATTGCGGCGTGATAGACATGCCTGCTCCTTCTGCCTGTGGTGTGTAATGCTTAATAGGGCAAAGTCAGTCAAGGACTGCAAACAATTTGAAATGTTCTGTGCCTCAGAATTTTAATGAAGTCATCCAGGAAGGGGATTTACAAACTGGACACTTACAACGCATGGCATCTGACCATCATTCTGAGAGAATTCATGAATCAGAGGGTATTTTGCATTCTTTCTCTAGATCACTTGTTTGAGTTCAGCCCACAGCTACAGTGATCAAATGTCACTGTCCTTTCAATGCTCTGCATGAAACAAGTCTAATTTTCTATTGGTTCTTCGGAAGCAAAGCTTGTTGTCCCAGGGCTACCACCTGAGGCAGGAGTCCTTGTACCATCCCAGGCTGAGACACCAGTGAAAGACTTGACTTTGAGGAGACCCTCCCTCGAGAAAGGTGTGCCCTCAAAACATGAGGGTGCAGGATGTGACCTCATTGCCCATGCAAGAGTGGTTCCTTCACTGCTGCTAAATGCCAATTTCAACACTAATGATTGGATTCCTAGGCAAGTATAACAGCAGGCAAACTGCCAGTATGTGCTCTAGTTCTATCACCTGGAAAACCTCAGCTATCCTTTTTGCCATACGGAATAGGGGAGATGTGACGTAATATGTGTCTCTTCCTATGAACAGGCTTATATCTGCAAAATTTGGTCTTTCTTTGGTCTTGAAAAGAACAGCTTGTATCCTTACCAAACAGGGAAAATGGTCTGGCATATTTAAGAAAAAAAGTATTAGCAATATTCAAATAATTCACATGTTTAGTATGAAATATACATGTCTGCACCCCAAAAAAGCAAGGCTTTTGAAAATAGAGGATCTTGTCTTGAAAAATAAGAACATTTAAATTTTATTAAACTTTGGTGCATTGCAGCCACACCAGATTTGTGTATTCCATCTCCTTCCTTCATTTTTAGTAGCTTCACATCTGATACCTACCAGTCACTGACAATCACTTCACTGCAGGGAAAAAAAGCCCTGACCCTGAGAGTTATCCAATTTTTGTATCGGAAGTACTGTTCACTTGCTCTGAAAATGCTGACTCAATTGACAGCTCAAAAAACATCCAAACCCAGAAAAGCCCTCTAGCACCTTTATGTGAGAACATCTGCCAGGCTGATAGAAACTAGCCTGCATTGCATTTATTTATTCACTTGCCAATACTGTACAGCACTCTTTTTACTGTTCTACAGAGCAGGGTGTGCTCAGTTGTTCATAGGATGGAGTTTGCAGTCTTCCCAAGCTGAAAGTCATCCTGGTGGGCACAATTCCAGAAATGTATGGTGGATACTTCAGGGGCTGCATAAAATGTCAGTACTTTCTAATCATCGGTGCTTAGGTTAATAAGGATTTGAGGGACAGATGTACAGAGAGATAAAAGAAATTGTGGTCCAAGGAGTGGAGGCTGGGAGGGGAGAAGTCACAAGGACTCTGTAAGCACGTAATTGGGATGCCTCTCTGCAAAACAACGATTTGTGGTCCATATGTGTTTTGCAATACAGAGTCACAATGTAAAAATGCATCATATCGTTAGGATTATTATAATCCCAGAATAAAGCTCTCTTACTGGGTCATTTCATGACTTCTCTGGCACAGTAACATAGCTGAATGTGATGGATGGAGATTTCCATGGCCTCATTCAGCCCATATCCTAGTGGATGTGCTCTGGATCATGTAGTGTTGAATTGGATCCCATCTCGCAGAGGAAGATGGAGAATCTGTAACACAGAAGCTCATGAGGAAGTTCTGTGCCTGCTGGTCCCTCGTGCATTACTGGGGCAATATCAATCCCAGATTAAATTAAGCACCGTGGTTGTTGCCCATTGAGCTGAACTCAGTCTTGTTACAGCCATCCCCGAGGGCCACTGGGGCCGTGTATGGTCTCAGATGTTACAGGACATGAGCTGGGTGCTGAGATGCACAGGGAGGATGTGAAAACTTTAGGGCATACAACTTAAGACTTCAGATAACAGGAGCTTGTGCAAAAGCCTGGTACTTCCTGCTTCTTGGCAAATGGGTCTTTGCTTAGTCTTTGTTCCCTGTACAAAGCCACTTGGCTCTGTTGGTGTGGAGTAGCTTGCTCCAGTCCAGCATCAGGTCATTTTTTAAATTAGAAAAAAAGGTTAAATTTACATAATCTAACACTTTGAGCCCAAGAGCTGCCTACTCTTATTTCACTGCAGTGACTTTGTTTGAGCTTCAGGAAAGCCCTACTGGCCAATCTCAGCCATTTTCCCTTTGTTTTCTTGCAGGCTCTGATACTTCACCAGCTTGGGCGCTATAGCTTGGCAGAGAAGATTCTCAGAGATGCTGTCCAGGTGAACTCCACAGCCCACGAGGTCTGGAACAGCCTGGGAGAGGTGCTGCAGGCTCAAGGCAATGATGATGCTGCGACCGAATGCTTCCTGACGGCACTGGAGCTCGAAGCCAGCAGCCCTGTGGTCCCTTTTACCATCATTCCCAGAGTCCTTTGAGAAGGCATCTCGATCAACCGATTTTTGGTCTGACTTCTGGATGAGGAAACCCAGTGTATGAGACTGCCTGGTGACTGGTTAATTTGAGAAACTTTAAAACTACAGGTAACAAACTCCACTTTTTTGTGGGAAAGTGGCCAAAGCAGGGAGATGCCACCATATGTTAATGTCAGACTGAGAGGATGGAGTGGTGAGCCAGAGCCAAATCACTCATATCGCCTGCAGTTAGGCCCTGGTAGTTTTAAACCATCATTATATTATCCATGGATGATGTGCCATATTTTGTTAGTGATACTTGAGTGTTACATAAAATTATAATGGAATCAAATACCAATTGTAGAATAAGTTAAGATTCAGTGGCAGAGCAGACTATTTTTAACAAGGCTGTTAATAAAACTATTCTCTTCCTGCCTCTCAACCTCTTTTGGCCCGAAGTCAAAATGTGAATTTTCTGTTTCCATCTCTATTTTAGTCCAGGCCAGAAAATCAGTTGAGTTCTTGTTTTTAGTTGTTAATAACTGTGATGTGTGGCTAACTGTTATCTAGAGCAAAGGCTGAGTACAAGAATATTTATATTTTACCAATGTATGCCTGTTACAAAAAATATATTAGTTATTTAAGTTTAACTTTTTTATGTGAATTCAGAGTTTATTTATCAATGGAAATATGTAAAAAGAAGCCTCAAATGGAGTATTTACCGACATTCCTTATACACCAACCCACACTTGGCTAAATGGGAAGATTATGTTAATAATAAAATGATTTTTAAATGGAACCTTTCCTGTGTCTTGGTTAAGAATCTGGGGGAAATAGATGGTTTGTGAACACATTTTTATGATGTGGCCGGCTGACTTTGAAGATGAGCAACACCAAAATTAAATGTTCTAAGGCCAGTCTAGAGAAAAGAAACTGCTATACTCTTTGCCAATGGTAACGTTATCTTTGATTTCAGGTTTCTTTAAATCTTCACTACTCCTTTTTTATTCCTTCCACTCCAGCTCTCGATGAAGCCAGATTACACTGCCTCTGCATAATACATGGACATTTACATATACCTTGGTAGTGCTTGGGAAAAGCACATTAAATATTTATACAGTATTCTCTGGGGGTTTTTTACTGTCTTCATAGTTCTTCCTCAACATCTTCCGCACTTTGTGTTCCTTGAAAGAGAAGTTGGCTGGTTTACTAGACAAATACTTGCCGGAGATTCTCTGGGATGTGTGGAGAAGAGTCATTGTTGCAATGACTTTCAGGGTGCATGAGCTGGGGCAGTAGAGTCCGCTCATTTACAGCATTGGGCACATTTGGAGCCTGGGAAGCATTCCAGGTTCCCCATTAGTCTGGCTGCTCCTTGATACTTGGCTGATTCGTCACAAAAAGTGGTTTTAAAGTGCTTAGCACAAGGTAGCAGATGATTCAGGAAAATAACAGCAAATGTTGTTCTTTGCTCACCAGAGCTTACTCACCTTAAACGCATGGAGGATCCTCACTGTGGCAGCGTGGGGGCTCCAGTGAACATCTTCAAATGGCAAAAGGCTTAAACCTGGGGAGCTCTTCAGTTTTCCCCCTGGCATTTCATGTGCCTGTTAGGCAGAGGCTACTTTGAAATTGTATCTGCTTGGTATTTGGACCATATGTTCTCTGTGAAATGGATCAAAACCCTATAATAGGTAATGTTTTCAAATCTATTTTAAAGGCAGTAGAAATTGTGTCATCTTGCTCACTGGGAAAAATATCAGTTTTGTTTCCCCATTTAAAGTCCCTGTTTGGCATGTTTTTTTCCTACTGTCCTTGGCTTTCTTTTTCTCTTTTCTATTCGCCAACTGTTCTCTTTTCTAGTCCCAGTTCGTAATTTGTGTTCTGGCCCTGCTGTCTTTTGGCAGCCATTACATTATACCAAAAAATAGTGCAAAACCTTTATTTGTTTAATTCAGTTCCTCCTGAGCATTTCTCCTACCCCATTTCCGTTAGTTAGATTTGTGATACCTTTCACAGGTGTGCTCCTTCACAGTATTGACACACCTTTTACTGTAATATCAAAGCTTTTCTAACAAGGCACTTTGCACCTAGATCTGAGATGGATGGTCTTTCTTAAGAGAGCTTTTCAGAGAAAAGTAGAGAATAGGAGAATTCTGTGACAGAATTCAGTTCTGATTCTTCTCATTTCATTTCAATTCCTGGCCTCTTTTGATAAACTCCCAATGTGGAAAGGTTAGCAATCTAATTGTGTCATGTCTTTTATTAGTGGAGAAGTTATCACTGATGTTGCACATATCAGGTGAACCTGAATATCTGTTTCCTTTTTCTTGCACTGGAATCAGTTTCACTGTAAATCCACAAGCTTCTACCTTTTGGGAATAGCCTCAGCTACCTATTTTTAAAAATTTATTATCTCTGTAACACTGTACATTTAGGAATTTTCAGGCAGAAGTGGAAATCCTTGCAGCATAGGAATTAAACAGCAACGCTTGTTTAAACATAGTTTTCAAGTTACAACAAGTTTCTAGGTTTTACAGCTGCATTTTTTTCTTTTTTAAAAATTGAGTAAAAAGGCCAAGATATTTTTATATCTGTTTTAGTTGCTGTACAGAGAGATCTGCCTTTTGCAATCTGCTCTCAGACCACCACAGCTTTTCAGTCACTGGAGTGAAGGAAACAATGCCCATGTGCACAGCCAGTCCCAGGGAAGTGTTACCTTGGTGCCCGTGGGTTGGTGTCATCCTCATGAGAGCTGCTCCTGGACTTTGTGGCTGGCAAAATCTCCATGTGGACACACAACCTGTGTGTGCTCTTGCTCCCCAGCCTGTGTCAGGAATAAGTGCTGTTCAAATGATTGGTGAGGTAAGTCACAGGCTGAAAACCATGCCAACCCCTCGCTCCTTGTCTCAAGGTTTTACCAGCCTTTGGGTGGGAGCCAAGTAAAGGCTTCAGGTAGTTCTTCTATCTGATTTACTGCACCAGTAGTAACATTAACCTGCAGAGGAGAAAGGCAGGACAGCCCCTGCTTGAACCAGTTTAAAACAGTTACTAAAGTGCATTGTCAAGCACTCATATCAATATAGGGACAAGTTGCACAAGCCCGAGATCTCCAGCCTTTCAACAGGGATGACATACACTTTCCTTAAATCCATAAAACTGGAATAGTGGGTTCCGGAGGAGAGTCCCCTTATTCTGCAGCGTGCTTGTGCTACTCAAAATTATTAACATTTGGTTTACTAAGCATATGCTAAAGTGTAGCAGCAATCTCTGTTGCACTTGATAAAAGGTCTGACTCTGCAGTGCCTGCAAAAATAAAACTTATTCAAGTAATTGGTAAAAGTTCATCTCTCATTTTGGTGCAGATAACCATTTTTACTCCGCAATTTATTTCATTTCTACTTTCGCTTTCATGATTGATAGAGAATCACAGGAACAAGAGAAGCAATCCAAGCAGAACTAATCAAACTGTATCTTTGAAAACTTTTGTCATTAATTGTATGCATTTTAAACATCAAAGCTATTTTTAAAATTGCTTTAATTTTCCTTGAAAATCTGTTTTTTCCTGAGTAGACTGTTCTACTCTGGAATGATAGCAGAAGCTTGGATATATTGGAGTTCCAGATTCACCTTGCTAATTCTTTGTTTGTTCAGTTGTCAGTTATGATGATATTTTTCTCGCAATCATCCTTTCTCTCCTCTAGCATCAAGTTAAAACGCTCATATGCTAAAATATGCTCTCAGCAAGTACACTTCTCCAGCATTTCATCTATTTAACACTTCCACACTACGTTTTCTGATCTCACTGATGGGCTATGCTGGACTGTGTTACACTTCCACATGCATTCACATTATCACGTAGACTAGCTAGTAAGGATTCTACTCATGGACAACAGGAAAGACAGAGAATATTCAGCTTTTGTCCTGTGTGGCTGTCATTGCTGATTGTGTGAAATTTGCTTGGAGTCTCACAGACTTGCAAATCCAGCAAGTGGGCTCAAAGAAATGGGACAGTGAATTTAAACCTAAGGAAAATCAGAAAGAAATTCAACCCCAAGCTTTTTTGGAAAGAGGAATGTGTGTGGGGTGGGTGTTGGTCAGACTGCTCTTCCCCACTGCAGGGACACACGATACTGATATGCCAGTTTGCCACCCCCTTGGTCACCTGGCCTTTCCAGTTCTCAGTTTAAAGCACCTTTGTAGCCCAGGTGTGTATTCTTCCCAATTACTATTTCAAAGAGGGAAGACTGTACCTATTAATTCCTAAATCCTTTGAAAAGATGTAACTGCTTCTGTCTGGCTCTTGTTCATGCCCGGTCATGGGACAGACAAGCACCAGGCACCACCACGGCTTCGGACGTTTCCAGAGTGCAGCAGCTGCCAGATGTGCTCCTTTGGATGTGTCCCTAAAGCACGGCAGGAGCACACAGCAAGGCTCTTGAAGGCAGAAGGGAGAGGGCTTTGGCATTTCTAAATACGCCTTCACTTACAAAACTTCCTTGGAGGGACTGAGTGTAAAAACCTATTTTAGACATGAAGGGGTTGATGAAATGTGTCATTGCTGTGCTGAATTCTTTTCCTTTGTGTCCTTACGTGAGGCAGGGAAGGAGAGATGACCCTTGTCTGCTTCATCCAGGTATAAATCTCTACAGTCTGCTACCCCTGTCCACACTGGGAGTAGCACGAGTGGCTCTTGGCTCCCTCTCTGCCTCTAGAATTGCCTCCCCAAGGATGTGGCGTTCTTCAGTATGAAATTACTGAAGGCGCCCTGTCTATCTGGCTTGAACAAATTAATCGATAGACAATTAAATAAGGTAATGGTAGCTTTAAAAGCTTGCAGGGTTAGTATTTTTCTGTTTGTTTCTATAGCTGAGCACCCTCCTCTGTGAGGACAGTAAAGCTGAGAGTCCCTCTGGTGGGTACAGCTGAGGAACAAACATCTGATCAGCACGTGGGCCCCTGGGCTGGCTCCCAAAGAGAAAAATGGACCTGCTTACCAGTTTTTAAGTGGATGCTTTTTCCACACATGTGCATGCACGTGCTCACAGTTACAGAGAGCCATGTCACAGGTGCATCTTACACCTCTGGCAGAATTTTGAGAGGAAGTTCCTGTAAAAGTTCACTTCAGCTCCTGTAAGGCTATCTCCTCTATAAACAGGCTTTGCTTTTTTTGACAGATAGTTGGTTGTGCCAGAAAAGGAAATTCTGGCCTCAATTTTCACTTCCAGTGCGTGTCAGATATATATCAAATTACAAGCCTGAGACATTGTTATTATTAGTGCGGGCTTTCCTAAGGTTGTTGTTTTCCAAACAGACCAACTACTAATGTAGGACTGGAGGGGGCAACAGAGGCCATACAACAGGCCAGGTTGCTTTCCTTTTGACTGTCTTGCAAAAATAGCTCTTTATAGGAAGTAAAACATCAATCTTCTGACTGAAAAATTATTTTTTTAAAGGTCCCTTCAAGAAGGGGTTTTATCTTTCTTCTTCTTAATATTGCAAGCTTTTAGGATAACTAACTCCCGTGAGCTGGAATGAGAACTCTGCAACCTTCAGGGCAGGTCCTGTGGCCAAAGGAGCCAGCAAGAGGCTTCACTGACACAGGACCTCCACACTCTTAGGCTAAAATCTCTTCTTCCCAGATGTGTCCTTCAGGAATAAGTCCTGCTTGTCTGATGACTCCATTGCCCGTTCTGCAGTGGTTGCCCACTCTGGTGGCCAGCCTTCAGGAAGTCTCATTCATAGGGCAGGTGCTCCTGGCCACTGCCCTGCCTCGCTGCACAGGGGTGCATGGGCTGGCAGCACCACGTGGAGCAGTAAATCACAACACACTGGTTTGGGAGCAATTGTTCCATGGTGTGTGCTGAGTCAGCCACACTGCCATCTGAGAGGTTAAAAATAAAAAATAAGAGGAGTAGGCACAAGCTCCTCTGGCTTATGAAAAGACCCCAAGAGGGCATCACCAACAGATACAAACAAACCTTTGTACAGTTTTCATCTTGTGCTCATCAGAGAACTCTGGCATGTTCTTCACTGTTTGTTTTGGGTTAGAGGCTTCACATGAAGGACCACGTACTGCAAGGCTGAGCTTTAGCAACAGAAAAAGTTAACCAAAATATGTTTTATATGCCAGATTATGGTGCAACTTCATCTCATGCCTGACCCAAACCAATGGCAGTTGCTGTTGAACAGGAGGCCTCGTCCCTGTGTTTGCTTTGCTCCTCTTGTCTGGTTAGTGTAAGGCTGCAGGGTGAGCCAGACCAGCCCACTGTGCTCACGGCCTTTACTTTTGGGGTTGTTTTTTCACTGCAGAGGAGGCAGTGGAAGTGGGGAGGTGATGTGAGCCCATTTCAGAAATAGAAAGCAGTTTGGTAGGTTGGATTGTGCCTATTGAGAACCTGCACTGTTGTTTCCCTCACTGTTTCCATCAAAACAAAGGCTGAAGTAGGGTGGCAGTTCCCAGCTAGGTCTCATCCATATGTAAAGTAGTTTTCTCATCCTGGCCACAGAGCACTACACTTGCCCTAAGAAACACAATAGGAAAGAGCATGGGAGGTTTCTGTTCCCAGCAGAGATGCCTTTCCTGTAAGTAGTAGCCTAAGGTATTATGCTAATGATGTCTCTTGTTACATGACAGTTTGAAAAATAGAGACTGGGTGATATTAGAAATGCTCAGGAAAGTTAAAATGCATTCATTACAACTGTGATGCTAATATTCTGTAAGATAAAAATATACTACATGCTTATGTGGATGTTTCTTGTTCAGAAATAATGTGGACTTTGCTCACTGCAGCTTACAAATGCACCATGAGAATTTATAAATTGGTGTCTAACAGTAGCCTGGATTCATAGCTCCAGCCTTGCCAGAAGGGCTAGAGGAAAAGAGGCACAGATCATATAGGTCACAACTGAGAAGACTCAAAACATGCTCTGAGGTATGTTGGCCGTGAGAGTTATCAGTTTCACCCTGTGTTTCTTATCTAGGATTCTTATCAAACCTTGATTCCCTCTCTGTGGAGGATTTGAATGGGAAGTGATGCTATTGCACAACTATTTCCTTTCCTGGCCCCAAAATGGACTTAAGTTGTAATTCTTGGCCATTATCACCACCAAACATTCAGTGCCGTGTAGAGTGGGTTGCAGTTTTTGAATCATTCTCTTGCCATAGGCCCAAATTAGACCCATGTTAACACAGGGCTCTGGCACACAATGGAGGGACTGTCCCATCAGTCTGGCCATGCTTGTGAGACAGCTCTGTCAGCACCCAGCCTTCACAGACATTTCAAAATAGGATATTCACTGGGAGTGATATACTGTGATATTGGGGATTTAGCCTTAGCTACATTTTACTTCCCAGCATGCTGATAGTGATGCTCTTATGTTCTGATGCTTCAGCCACCTTTCTGTGCAAAGCCCACTGTGGATCTGTGACAAGAGCTGCCTCCATCTTGCTCTCTGTCCTCGATTCCCCATTTCACTGGGACATGCTGAACAATACGCTCCAACGGCTTTTGTGTCCTGATTCCTAGAAGAAAGCATCCTCCTGAGAGCAGCTCACTCGGCCTGAGACGCTCAGGCACAGCGACAGCTGCAGCCTACATGAAGCAGGGGTGGTATAAATAGCTTGCAAGAAGAGAGGCAGGAAAAATTACATGGTATGGCACTATGGCCAGAGCTGCAATATTCAGGTTCAGCCTGGTTCTGCAATAAGCTTTGCTTGAGCTAGCACCAGAGTTATACTGGGGGGGACCTTAAATTTCCTGTTTTCCTCATTCGGTAAAATCTATGTTTCTAAGTAGTTTGCATAAATTTTGCTGTGGTATCAATGACTCTGAGTGTTTGAGCTTTATCTTAGTCACTGACTTACATTAAAGAAATAAGCCTATGTATTCTGCAAGTCAGGAACCCTGGGCTTGCTCAGCTTCACTCATTAGGCTCCGGCAAGGGCCTTATTCCATAGGCCATGCAGCTTTTGGGAACCCTGTCTTCCTCTCTGCAGGACAGCTTCAACAGGGGGGTGTTTTCTCCCCAGGTCCCCTCCTTACCTTGCTGATTGAGTACCTGTCTTTGTGCCGAGGGAGCTGTAAGTCCAAACACTCCCAGCCCAGATGAGACGAGACAAGACCTGAACTATGTTATCAACTGGGTGGAGGCTGTAATTTCTGGGCTGTTGTAGCTTAGCTGGTATGGCCTGGGAACATTTGAACACCAGGTCTGAGGGGTCTGCAGCAACATAGTGCTGAAGTTTTCGGGGCAGAAATCAGGGGTCTAATGGACCCAGCCTGAGCATCTCCAGCTGTATGTGGTGCTTGGTTTATATGACACAAACTTCCCTACTGATCAGGAGATGCTCAGTGATTTTTAGTGCTTCAAGCCTGATAAGCCCCTGGCAGTGCAGGTTGCACTCATGAATAGTCATCTACATTTCCTGGGTTCTCCTGGTGGATTCAGCTGGGTGGCACCACTGATGCCTGCAGATTACCATGCAGGAGAGATGAAGATTTGTTAACTAAACCCTAAACCTTGGGCAGGGAGTGAAAGTGGCACTGAAGTTCACAGTTTACATGAAATGAATCCAAAGGCTGACAGACCTGAGAGGTTTCACAAGTTGATGTTTGGATGTGGACAACAGTAACCCTCACCCATGACCCCAGCATGGAAATGGCAGCAAATGCTTGGCTGAGGCCTCCCTTGTGCCCCCAAAGGGAGGTACCTGCCAAGCTGAGCAGCCTCCCTCACCACGGGCAGCTCACTGCTCCGGAGCCAGAGGCAGACAGGCTGCTGTAGGGCTGCAACCCACTGGCAGCCACAGCTGGTGACGACTTGTGCCTGTCACTGCTGTGCACAGATCACTGTGTCAGAGAGACACACAGCTTTCGCAGCCAAAACTCATGCTGACGCTGTCCCTTAGCAACAGAGCTCTTACAGTGCTTTTCCTGCTGCAATGGCTGGAGATCAGGCACCTTCTCTACCACCAGAGCTGCAAGGTGGTGCATAGCAAAGCTGTCCCTCAGAGGGTACCTGCAGCAAGGCACTGCACTGGGAATGCTGCTTAATGGGAGCTGACCCTGCTGTTGTGAAAGGCTTTTCTGGGTGTCACTCTATACAAACACTGATCGTTGAATAATGTTCTACAAGACACATCTGTGTCCTTCTTGGTTGGCATGGTTTGGCAGCTGGCTGACCCCTGCCTTGGAAATACAAACTTGGTAATCTTAAGAAGCACAATAAATAGCATCCTACAGAAACCAGTGTGACACAGTAAAGCCCATCTACCAGCTAGACCTGAGGAATTAAATACCCATGAAGGAATATAATCTCAGGCAGGGATAAACAGCTCAGCTATTGCCCAGGTCTTAGCTGAAAGCCCCAGCAACTCTGGCAAACTGTGTGAAGGCCATGCTAGGATGGTTCCAGTCTTCTGATAGTTTCAGATGTGCTCAAGTCTGCAGCAGCCTGAAAGAATACCACCAAAACGATATTCCAGTTATCACATGGTATGGCACTATGGCCAGAGCTCCTGAGAGGAGCAGGACTGAAAAAGTCTTTGCCCATGAGATGCCACCCGCATCTAGATTTATATACTGACAACATACATGCTCCAGATTGCTTAGCACAATTTACTCCAACATCACAGGCCTCCACCACACGGTGAAATACAAGCCAGGAAGCCTGAGGAAATTTTTAAAATTACAAAAATGGTACTTCAACTATATCAACTATTCCTTGCACACACACAAATTCCTGTTTCACTGCTATTAGCAGAGCACGTGGGCCTTTTTTATGCTCAATTTCATGGCTCTAACTAGAGGCTTCAAAGGATAAGACAGAAGACACTAACAACCACCTCTGATCACCTTTGACCACATTTGTTTATCCACAGACAACTACCTGAGGGAGCTAATGCACAGTATCCAGCCTAATATCCCCATGTGGTCACTGCAGCATGCTGTCTGTGGATAGAGGATTACCTGGAATCACTGAACAAGAAACATGTAAGAAGTGCATTAAGCCACCTTTGAGACAAAAAGCTTAAAGTTCATTAGCCCTGTAGGGTACACCACACTGGGTGCACTGTAAACTCTCCATCTAGCTTGGTAGTGAAAAGAGTCTCTGAGTGGAGATCAGAGCAAGCAGCTCACCTAATAAATGGAGTGAGATTCCATAGCCTGGCAAGGGAGCTTCCCACTGGCACAGCATGTGCTGAGGTGCATTACCATCCCCACCCAGCATTTCAAACAGCTCTTTCTGCAATGACTTTCAGGAGGCCCTCAACAGCGTGTTTCCCTCTCTGCTGACAGCTGAGTATCTGAAGTAGTGAAATGCAGAACATCTGCCAAAGGAGCAAGCCCTCCTGAGTAAATTAGCATCCACCTGAGCTATGAGGTCGGACCCCTTGATTGGCTGAGATCAGCTAAGGGACCAGCTAGAGTACACAGGAGCATCCACAGCTCATGTTGCAAGTCTGCAATGGGAGGGAGGGAGGGAAGGAAGGAAGGAAGGAAGGAAGGAAGGAAGTGTAGTGGTTTCCATCACCCTAGGCTGGGAAACAATTCCTCATGCACATCATGGAAAGCCCCCAGGTATTAGCGAGCATGCTGCTGGAAGCAGCCTCTCTGCATGCGGATGCCACACTCTTCTGCTTCACTGGAGAATGGGAATAACAGAGAAACAAGAACCTTGTATCCAAGGTCTGCATGAAGAGCTGAGCAACTCCTGGCCCCACAGGTGATCAGCAGCAGCCCTTATGCACACAATGGAGATGTTTCGGGAGGGTGCAGACAGGATCAGTAGAGACACAGCTGCCTCTTTTTCAGCCTGTCCTCTCTTGAAGTTGGGAGTCTGCTGCTGGAAGAGACCTCGGGGTATTGCATCCCTTTTGTCCATTGTGGGGCAGCACTGCCTTTTCCTTGCTGAAATAATGCAGCGGGGTCCTCTGAGCAACAGGCTCTGCAGACCTTTCAAGGAAAACAGTCCTTCCCACAGGTTTGCATCTTCCTTTGCAGAATTCATTGCTAAGCCTATGGTTCAGATCCTGGCCGTGGCCAGTGGCTGCCTCCACTGGCGTGGTGGCAATTCTCACTGCCAGGGAGAAAAGGGAGCTCGCTGAATTTTAATCACATTTTGGCTGCCAGCGCCATGGCCAGGAAAATACTTGTTTACATTATTAGAAACTAGATGTGTTACATATTTATGGTCCCATCAGTAATTAGTACCTGAGTATTGCAGACAATAACCTCCTGTATGAACATTGTGATAAGTTAGATTTAACTTATAACAAACACCACACAAATATCTTGGCTATGATCTCCTAGAGCGCCTTTACCTCTTGTATCCTGATGTTCCCAGAGCTTGCAGGAGGGAATGGCACCTCAGCCAGGTTTCTGATGTACTGGGGAGCTTACAAGCCCTTAGCAGTAAATGCAGCTGTCAGGAAGAGGGAGCCTGTGTGCACCAGGAATGGCTGTGTTTGGTGAGGGAGAGTTTTGTGTCTTCACCAGGAGCAACTCAGTGGGAGTCAGCAAGCCACAGTGGTTCACAGGAAAGCAAAAGTGACTTCTTTGTGTCTGTGCAATACGTCAGAGACTCGAGACAGCCACAAGCTGGGGTTAAATCACTGTTCCCCTTCAAAGGTGCCAGACCTCAAATGAAGATGGGAGCTCAGTGAAAGCTTCAGGATTGCTCTCTGAGGAGCTCAGACCGCAGTGCTTTGATAGGTGAGGCCAGACAAGATAGTGGTGCTTAATGGGGTCAGGAAAGGGGCTGGTCCTGGGCAATGTTTCTACCTGGCTGCCTGTAACATGGGCAAATCCTCAATGGCCAGACTCCTGCTGCCAAATCCCCACCAGATCTATGGGGATCTTTGCAAAGGACAGAGTGCAACCTCCCTTTTATGGGAGAGTTTGGAAATGCAAAACAGCTATACAGCTGTGGCTGCTCAGAAATTCAATAATTTCTGAGCAGCTACACAACCTGTGACCCCATCTGCAGGACCACATGTGTTGGGTCTCTGTCCTGTCCTCTGTGTCTCTCTTTAACATTAGGGGGCTTTTACTTGAAAAATCTTTAATGCAGCCATCTAAAACCAGCCTCCCTTAGCGACCCCGCCTATTTAAGTATCATTGCAGCTCATCATTTGTCAACAAGAGATGCAGTACATTTGGGTTTTTCTACTGCAAGAATTGGCAACACCCTCTGCTTCCTAAATCTTCCAAAATAAATTGCATGCATTCCAGATAACTTGCAGAAAAGCTAAAAATAGGAAAAGCTAACCTCTGAATTTAAGTTTTTCTTTTCATTTTTCTTCTTGGATGTGCTCCCTGTTTTGAGCAGTTGTACTTCCCATTAGGTCAGGCACAAGACAATAGTTTTCCAAGAGCCTGGAGATTAGAGAAATCCATAAAACAATTCCACATCCAGCAACACAGAACTGCTGGCACTCAGTGAAAGGTCTGCCCTGGAAGTGGCCTGGGTTGTCTCTCTCCTGTCTGCCTTCTTTACACTGATATCTCTCTTCCAAAAATGTCTTCCAAGCTGTCTGCTTTTATCTGCTCCTGCTACTTACCGAGCCTCCCCGGTTTTCTCAGGCTGCGCATCCCTCAGTGTCTTGCTCCCACTCACTGCTGAGATTAATGCTGCATAATATTCTAGAGCTATCACATTCTGGTACTTGGAGCTCATTTCATTCTTTCTCAAATACAAATTTGACTTTAAATTAAAAAGCCCCACACAATTGAAAGGCTGTATATCTAAGGGGTTACACAGATCTAGGAGCAAGTAGTGGTTGGGGGTGATGAAGGGGAGGCCATGTCAGATTAAATGGGTGGTCTTTTTGATGTGATGAAGGTTCTTCACTTTATTTAGGTGTAGGTATGCAACTTGCATGAGTCAACACTCCCTAGCATGCACTGGAAAGGCTGCCTAATTTGGAGCATCCAGGAGTTTTGGATTGTTCTCTGCAGGTTTCCCGACCAGGTGAGCAATAGCGCAGGGACTACACCAGCCCAGAGTCTGAAGGAGGTTAGGAGGCAGAGTGAAGGAGCCATCCTGCTTCACGGACTTTATGTTGGCAACAAGTGATCAGCTGAGGGCAAGCCTGGCTGCAGGGCAGTGGTACTGTGATTCACCCCATCGGGCTGGAAGCCAGCTAGGAAACAGTCAGGAAATCAGATTTTCACGCTTCTCAGGACACAGGCAGGAGGTGGGTGAGAAACCGGGCAAATCTCAGCAGTACAGAGTCAACTGCAGAGTCTCTTGACCCATCTGTCTCCAGCACTGGCAGAGTCATGCTGTAAAATGCTCGTATCTGTTTGCAAAGGGGCTGGATCTGCCTTTCCTGTGCCCCACACATGAACTGGAGGATTCATCTCCCTCTGCCCAAGCCAAGGGCCAGCTTCAGAGCACAGCAGCTGACTTCACCACACACGGATAGAGGAGGCACTTTCTACCCACACTTGCACTTCCCTTTGAAACAGATGTTGCTCCCTTGCCTTTCAATGGAATAAATGCCATGACGCACTACAATGGTAGTTAAAAATGTACTTGCATACTACGTCATGGAAGAGTGGGCTAATAAGGTAATGATGACTAACTCCAGTGTTTCAAACTGGGGGAACTGAGTTCCCTGAAAGAGTAAATTAGGTGGCCTGTTACTACTGAAAGTTCATATATCAGCCCGCTTGGGTCCATGGCAGATAGGTCTCCTGACCCACAGAAAATGCCAATTTACATGGTGCAGAATCATGTTTTTCCTCCTAGAAAGGGCAGTCTCTGTGAGCTGAAGCTGATGAAATCTGCTCTGCTTCATACCTTTTGGGGATTGTGTGAAGCCTCACTTCTGTGCCTTTCTGGAAAAGGAATTAGCCACCTTATTCCTGCAGTTATTGAACTCAGCTGCCAGGCACTTTCAGTTTGTTGCAATAAACCAAGAGCTTCTAAACTCTGGCTGGAGTAAAGTCCAACAGCAACAAGGTCAAAAAGGAGAGAAGCATTCTGTGTCTTGAAGAGAGCTGGGATGTTTGCCAAGATCAAGCATAGTTTTTTCTCTAGCCAGTCAAGGGACACAGAAGCTTTTCCAGATGCTGTTGTCCAATTCAGAGTATTCTTGCCAAAAGCTATATTCTAAAGGAATCCACTCTGGTTGAATTTGGACATTAGTTTTAGAAAAACATTGTGTCCTTCTTTACGAGGTGGAAAACACCATACCATCTCTGTTCAGGCACCCACACACACAGTGCTTTGAGACACACTGCAGTATGAGCAACCCCACCACTGATTCTCCTTCCTGCTGGAGTACAGTCATGGTGCCTTTCATCAACTTCATGGTGTCCAAGACATTCCAGGGTACAGAAACATCATGGTCCTGTCAGGGGGCTCACTCCACTGTGCTTCTTCCCCAAGCCTGGCTCCTGCAGGAGGTCTTTTCTGTGTCACCAGGGCTTTGGGTCAAGGGGAGGCAGCAATAAGCTGCGGGCCTTGCCCTTTGCTGTCATGCTCCAGATGCCCAGCCTGGACCATTGGCTCCAGGCTTCTCTGCAGAAACACCTCCTGCTTGTTATGGTGAGCAGTTTTGCAGCAAGGCCCCACCACTCATTACGCACTGCAGTCATTTCTGCTGCATGCTTCTGACTAACTTCTCCATAGTGGTGGAAACAACGAATGGCTCGGAAAAACAGTAAGAGGAAACCAGAAACACTTCTCGGTTTTCTGTGTGAAGTCTTCTGGGTCATGTCACATCATCCTAATAGAGTCTACAAACCCAGGACACCCTGGTGGCCAAGGATTTACAGCAATGCAACAACACATCCTGGCACCGATCCTACCCCACTTCCACCTGCATCCACAAATTTGGTCCTTCTCCTTTCTTCCCTGCTGCCCTCGGTGCCCTGCTCAAGGGTCACTAGATCCTGAGCTTACACCTCTCATGACACTGTCAGGAAAATCATCTGCTGGCTGACAGCACTGCCTGGCTGCCCAAGGCTGCTCTGAAAGACCCTGTGTTAGACCAGCTCAGTGTCATTTGGCAACATAATGAGGTCTCCTCAGAAATGCATTTCAAAAGATTACCTGGGCTCGCAGATGAGCTGCCCTCTGGTCACAAACTAATCCTGCTTAGAGGAAATTGGGCACAACAGCAGCAAGAAGGGATATTTCCAATTAAAACTATAGTAAAACCTGGTCTGAGAATTCTGTCTTTTACACCTTTTCTAGATACTAGCTTGCTAATTGCTTACTGATTATAGAAGATCACGTGTAGACAACATACAGAATGACAAACTTTTTGTAATCCCCTTGCAGAGACATCCAGCTGCCAGAGGCAGAGCAGCCATTGCCCCCACTCAGTGATGCTCAGTGGCAGCTCTCTGTGCCCATTGCTCTGAGACAGTGTGTCCTACTTGGTAGGTCAGACCACATAGAAATGAAAAAAAAAGTGAGGTTTCAGAAGGACTGCCATGTGTCCCCTGGATTTTTTGCCCAAAACCTGAGTTACACCCAATCCTTCAGAACACAAAAGAGATATAGTTGATAATAATTTTCCTTCAAAATAAGAATTTGGAGCCTCGTCTCCTAATAATACATTAAACATAGATATAGACATTTGCAGACAATAATAGTGTTTCTACTTTTCTTTTACAATGCAATAGAATAATACAAAAGTTTAGCTAGGAGGAGAGTTGACTTCTCCATGTAAATCTGTCACAGTGAAAATAAAAATGAATCCAACAAACAGCACAACTAAACAAACCTACACTGCCTCCATTGCAGTGGGTTGTGTTGCTTCACTGTGATGGCACTTGGGCACCAGTGCCTCTGTGCAGGGAAACAGTTGGGAGCAGCCACAGTGAGCCCAGAGGATGCACTGCTGCCATGTGCACAGCACAGAGCTGCCAGCATTTGCCAGAACCCCCCCATTTTCCACAGCTGTCTGATGTCCACGCTGTGCCTGAGAGGCTGGAGCACTGGTGCTGTCAGCTCACCACGTGTGGGGATCAGCAGGACAGGAGGGACAAGACCACCTATAACAAAGTAAGAATAAAGATCTGCAGCTAGGGTTATCAAAGCTCCGTGCTAGCCTTGCATAAGTGTGTCCTGCAAACACAAGAAGCAAAATCCAGTTTTGTTCCCTTCCCATATCAGTTTAGAGAACCAGTGGAGTTTCAGCATGTAAAAAATTAATATGTTTTAAATTATTTATATATATATATATATATATAATCATATGAAACTCATTCCTTATTATTATCTACATACTTCTGGAAGGCACCAGTTTAGTCAAGCTGTAGACAGCTTTGAGAACCTCATAGGAAGAGTAACATACAAGGAATTGAGTCTGACAACTAAAAAACTCAGTCGGGGGAACTGCCACCTTCAAGGCAATGAAGACACATGTTTACAAAGTGGGGTGTGCAGGTCTCCCTAAATCAACCAGAAAGCTCCACCCCCTATCTTTCCACCCCACCTTGACTGGGTAGTGCAGGTCCAGCAGCGGCTTTGTTGTTACCATGGCAGCTAAGCACTTTCTCCTGGTTCAGGGTCGCCTCCTTAGCCAGACACAATATCCAAGCTGCTAGGCCCTCTCTCTGCTGGCTCAGTGGCAATCACTACAGAAAACTCCCTTGGCACAGCTCCTGGCCTCACTCCGGTGACACATGTGGAGTCACAGCCTCCCTGCGGCTCGCGAGCCAGCACTACCTTCCACCCTATGTTAGCACCATGGAGTTTCCTTCCTCCATGTGCTGAAGAGAGGAAGCGCTGCCTCCAGTACTGTTTATGTTGCACGCAGGCATCCAGCTGTGCTAGGATGAATGTATCCTCAGCCTTTTCCTCCTTTATAACCTAGAATTAGCCCATTTCTTTGCCACACCCCTCAGTGGTGTCACTTATGGGAACAGGCCTAAACTTTCCCCATTTTCAAAATGGAATTAAATCATAATTCCCTGTGTTATGCATTAATTTATTAAGCAGTAAACACTCAACTTGCAGCAAACCAAGAATAATTATAGGTGGTCAAGTGGCCATTGCTCAGGTGTGGTGGCCCAGTAGGAAGAGGTGTTAATGGTAGGGCAGAGCTGTGGACAGCTCCACACCACCCTCTGGGCCCTCAGCCCAGCCTCCCACAGCTGGGGGCACTTTAGTTCTCAACTCTCTAGGATCCATGACACACAGAGTTAAGGGATGGGATGAGGTTGAGTATCCAAAATTTCACAAAAAATCTTAGTGATACCCTGTAACTTCACCAAAAGATAACAGCTAGTGGGGTTTGGGAGAGGCCATTCTGGGGAGTGTTTCACAGGTTCCTGATGGAGCCAGGGGAGGTTTCAGTCCCCAGGCAGCTTGGTGACAGAAAGACTGGAGGAGAGGATTACCGAGCTCTTCTGGAAAGAGGCAGGAAGGAAGTGGGAGTGCAACTTCCTACTCAGGACAGTGAGACTTGACCCTGCTCAATTTTCCTATGACTCAAATGGTATTTCTTAAAGCAGCCCTCCTTCCAATGACTTAAAAATAGCAACTGCTGAAGCAGAGGAGACTGCTGACTAATGCTGTACTAGAGGATATATGTTTCTCTGGAGAGTTGGTACAAGTACCAGTTTTTGGATGAGGTAGGCAGGACTGCCAGGGTTACCCTGTGACAGCTGACCTACAGTTCCCATGCAGCCTATTTTCTAAAATATAGAAAATATTACTAAACAGGTCAATAAGGCAACTTCAGTAACAACTGTATTACTGTCTGCGTAAATGACATTTTTAAGGGATCTACATTTTCAGTGCAAAAAATTTATGGAGTTCTCAGATGAAAAGCACATGAAAACTACCACTAGAGACCAGACGCCTTCCTCAAATCAACTCAAATTGAATGTGAGCACAGCATTTGGAAAAATGCCTCATCCTGATGTTGTGTGCCCAGTGACCACAACCTTTGGCAAGTCATGGCAAAGAGAGGTTCCCCTGACTGTGAAAAACCTGGACTTTTTTTCCAGGCTGAATTTGTTGAGATGGACCTTCCCTGCTTTTCCTGTTCCTGTGCTCTCACCTGCCAGACTGAGGAGCCCTACAATGGCATGTTCCTGACAGGAGCACATGTGAGAGAGAGCTTAATTTAACCAGACGCAAGGCTCCCAGCAGCTCCCATAGTGGACTAGGGCTTCCAGTGCATTTGCCAAGCAGACATTTCCTGTTGTTCCCATCCTACCAAGCAGTCTTACATGCACTGTACCAGTAAGCAAATATCCTCCTTCTTCACCAGGCTCCAACTTTTATACTGCCTGCAAATGTGACCAGCACAGGGATCATGTTGATACCCTTCAGAGTATTGATAAAAGCCATTAAAGAATTAAAGATGTGGGATCAAGGAACAGCCCCTGCAGACAGGTGCAAACCCACCAGAAAAAGAGATACATACACATACATACACAGACACAAAAGCACACACATGCCACAGTCAATGAAGGAGACAAGGCAAGATTCCTCCTCCTGCAGATGACCCAACTGGAAACAGGCCTGTTGGAGCAACAATTCCCTAGTTACAATTACATGGGAGCTCTGTCAGTGAGTCACTTTCCAACCCACTGAACATGCTCCACTTTGAATTATGTATCATTTTGGGTTTTTTAATCAAAACATTGTGTTTTCTCGAAGAAAATGCCTGGCTCAAAACTAAATTTAAACATGCAAGTATTTTTACCTTTAACCACCAAACATTATCTCACCAAAGAAAGGGACTCCAGTTAGTTTGACAATGTTTGGCGTTTATTAACCACCTCTTCCTTAATTTTTAATAAATAATTCCATTCAGCTATTCCATTACTTTGCCTGGACTCAAAGGTCATGAAAGGACATCTCATTAATATATTTTAAATATTAGTACATCACCTTTCCTCCACTTTTCTGTCATATCCCTAGTGCTCCTAGCAACACTGCAAATCAACATCTTCAGTAATCTCTGCTCAAAAGGCTATTGAGTGACTTTTACACACACACACAAAAATTCCTTGTTGTCATGCAACATTTGCAGCTTCATCTAGCTTTCTCTAGTGTCCTTGACCTGAGTATTGGGCTAGTACCAGTGATGTAACTAGTTTTGTCTTGAAAAATGTTATTTAAAAAAGCGTGCCTTATTTTTTGTACTTGGGTCTTACAGAATCACAGAATCATTCCAGCTGGAAAAGATCCTTAAGATTATTGAGTCCAACAGTTAACCTAACACTACCAAGTGCACCAATAAATTATGTGCTGAAGTGCCACACCTACACCTCTTTTAAATACCTGGAGGGATGGCAACTCTACCACTTTCCTGAGCAGCCTTTTCCAGTGCTTGACAACCCTTTATGCGAAGAAATTTTTCCTAATATCCAATGTAAACTTCCCCTGGCGCAACTCGAGGCCATTTCCTCTTGTCCTATCTCTTGTTACTTGGGAGAAGAGACCAACTCCCACCTCACCACAGCCTCCTTTCAGGTAGTTGTAGAGAGCAATAAGGTCTCCCCTTGCCATCCTTTTCTCCAGACTAACAGAATAATAGAATTATGGTTCAGGCTATTTTCTCTCTTTTGAGTTTCCTTATTTGCCAAAACGCTGTTGTTACAGGATGCATCTATTTGTCACATTTCAGGTGTTGCAGGAGACTCCTAGGTCTCTCTTTCCCAAGCAGATCAGAGATCAATGGGCAAGGGAGATGTCTGCACTGGGATCTTGCCAGGAAAGGGAGAAGCCCAGGTTAAGAGTCAGGCTGAGTCAGCATCCCTCTGTGGAAAAACACTCTTCTGGTTAAAAAGAAGCAGATCTCCCTAGGGAGAGCAAATTAGCAACCTGTATCTGACACTGTTTGTCTTTCTCCTGATGGATGAGCCATTTTTTCTTCTCTTTCAGAGTAATACTTGGCTGTACTTTCCTTTTAATGAGCTTTTGGACCAAAGCCCAAAATGGATCAAAGCCATTGGAGGGAGAGGTGGGGAAACACATGACCCAAACCTTTGCCTTTTCTCTCTTTTTCTTTACAAACACAAGTTGCACCTTTCACTATCAAGGTTAATGTCAACAAAGGGGGTTGGTGCTTTGGTTCTGGAGCAGCGGGTGACCCATCTGCCAGTTTGCCACTGATGGACATCAAGCAGGAGGCTGTTGCTGCATCCCCATGGGGAGAGCCCTCCAGAGAGGGGCAGAGAGGGTGTTCACTGCCAATAGGCAGCACTTGGCTTTCTAAGCAAATGCATCTCTGCCTGAGCAAACACAGCAGCTCCTGGGGGAAAAACAGAAGGAGGATTAATGGATGATTTTCTACTTCTTGTGTGACACAAAGGCTCTAGTCTCGAGGTGGTGAGAAATTGCAGCTGTTGGGAGAGACAGGAGCAAGGCCGGGCAGGCAGGAGATCATGTCACGTCTCTGTTCTTCCTTCCCCGTCTCCCTGGACTGCGATTAGTGAGAGTCTATGACACTCAGTAGACAACTTTGAGATCACTGGGTGGAAAGCACCCCAATGCCAGGAGCTGTTGCTGCTCTGACAGCCCAGTAAAGAGCCTAAAAATGGGAGACAAATAGTCCTGCATGGTTACAGCCATCAGGGCTTGGCTGCACTTTTTGAGCCAGTTTTTCCCCTTTTCCAATATAGAGCTTTTCCAGGAGCCAGGAAGTTTGCACATGCCTACACGTGCCTGCCATAAAAAAGAGCTGAGCACAATTAGGATGCTGATGAAGCTAGGAAAGGACAGGAGAGACAAAACTCGTGTCATCCAGCAGACGCAGGAACAGCAATAGCTGTAAAGAGCCTGCATATGACCTGTACCCCCATCAAAGGTCTTGTGGCTGCTAAAGAGTGGGGAGGCAGTGTGGCCCCCTGATGCTTGGATGGGGGCATGGCCAGCAGAGGTGGAGAAACGCCATGGGGCTCTCCAGATGAGCTGCTGGGTCTCTGCCAGAGGCCCTGGGTCAGCACATAGGGTGACACGGGATGCCATGACGCTTCTGTCTGAAATGAGCAGTTGACAGAGACTGTTTGTGATGGGGAGCAATGTGCACTGTGGGGTGGGTAACAGGGCAGCTGCCAGCCCCCAGCTGCCACATGGCTTTTGCCTGGCCTTCATTCCTAGCACAGTGGGGACCAAGCATTCTCTCACTGGATTTCAACATTTTCTGCTTCCTGTTGGTATTTCTCTGGCTGTCTGACAGGCCCCCAGGCATAGGGTGCCAGTGGGGCTCCAAGCAGCGTGCTGAGGGCCATCCCACTCCCAAACTCTGTGAGGGAAATACTGCTGATACGATTCAGGCTTTTATTTCCAGGAGACCTCTCCCAAGGGGCGGTTGCCCTTCACTGGATACATCTTGTGTATTAGGCTCCAAGTGTGACTGAGCAAGAACAGCCTGTGGCTGCTGGCAGGCCCTGGGTGCACTGCCTGGCTCGTCACAGGCTTGCAACACCTCTGCTACACAGACCTGCTCGTGGCATGCTCCAGATGGCAGCTCAGGATGCAGGGATTAGCTGCATGGAGCACGCTCCTACAAACAGTGAAGATGCTGCCAGGCTTATTTGTTGGTGATTGTGTGCAGAACCCTGACACACGCACACTTTGTTCTCCCTGTTTCCTACCTTTGCAATGCCTCTTCCAGGCAGAAGACAACCCTTGTGCCTTGTTTGTTTTCAGTGCTCCTGTTGGAGGGGGCAGGGAGCCACACAGACTCATGTACATAATTCTCTTCCTCTTCATTTAGGTTTGTTTTTCTTAGGGCAAAATAAGAGCCATTTGAGCTGGAAGCATAGAGCTGCTTCTCATTTGCAAATCTTCTCCCTCTACCCCAAAATACAGCAATGTAAGGAATTTTTAAAAATGTTAAAACCTTGCATCTGTCCTCCTCAAATATTAGCTATGTCGAGCATCTAAACAAAAAAGAAACATAATGAGGTTCCATAAGATTCAGTGTGAAGCACACCCAAGAGAAACCCATTGCACACTAATGGGCATTCCCCAGAGTTTCTGACTCATGAATGTGCTTGGCACTATTTCTGTAGGGCAAGTAGCAAGAAGAGGAAGACAGCCACTAGCAGAGGTGTCTGCAAGCTGACTGCAGAAGTCAGTAATGCCAGAAGACTGGAGAGTGGCTAATGAAGCATCTCATTTCAGAAACGACAAGGGGAGACTTCAGGGAAGTGCAGTAATGACCTACATAGAGCAGAAGGATACAACAGAAAGGCCTGGAGAGGTGAGGACAGCCAGGAGAAAGCATTGTCACGGCAACAGAGGAAGATTGTATAAAATAGGATGTGATGAAGCAAAGGAAAGTATCTTTTCTACTGTGAAATAAACAGGCAAGATGCACTGTAAGATGTGCTAATAACTGATGTTTTGATTCTTTCATGTAAAAAAAATTAATAAAATTGAATCTTTGTTGGGAATTTAGGTCAACCACAATCAAATAACACAGACATTTTGTGCACCCAAAATGGGGGGGATTTTTTTTATCAATTCAGAGAAGCAGAAAAACTACCCAGAATGTTTTGTTTGAGCCTCCAAAACAGTAAGAAAATTTTCTAACTAAAATATTGCTGCTATTTAAAAGAATATTTGAAAGCATCTCAACAAAATACTTCTATGATTTAAAGTGCTTTTTCAGGATTCCTGGTCACAGAAGTATTTAAGTAAAATTGAGATTGAGTTACAAAAATGTGCTGCTTTATGTTACTCTACATATTCCAGAGGAGAGGGGAATGAAAAAAATTAATTCAGCTGCAGCCAGCAGCTGTTTCTAGAGTTGACATTGTCTATTGTAGCTCCCAAAGCAAAACAAACATATCTTGTCTCTGTTGAGTTAATTATAGTGGAAAACAAAACCAAAAAAGTCACTTATTTCTCAGCAGAGACAACATCTGCATATGTGATAGTTTCCGGATGAACGCAGTAAAGGGAAGGGAGATCTCATGGCCGACTAAGCACTTGTTCTGTGGCAGGGACAGAGGGAGTGGCCCTGTGTCAGTGTGACCACTGTCTCAACTTTCAGTGCTGGCTTAAGCTGATGAGGGGAATGAGGAGCAAGTCAGTTAAGGTGGGAGCAAGTACTTCTCTTCCACTATGAAATAGCAAGTCTTAAAAAAGAGGGAGCTGCAGATGGTAAAGTCTTAAACTGCCATGGCAAGTTTTGCTGGAGAGTGCCTCTAATCCCTTAGATGGAGCCCATCAGCAGCTGATTCACTGCAGGTCACATTGGCTTGTCCTGCCTGACTCCTGAGTCTACTCATCTAGTCAGCACGGCTGACAGGGGTGAAAGAGAGGAGCTGGTTGAAAACATTTGATATGGCTCTAGACAGGCAGACTGATTTGCAAATTCAAAGCACAGGAAAGACTGAGAGCTATTGCAATGGATTACAAATGAGCTTGGAAACACAGGCATGAGGCATGAAGAGGGAATGTGGCTGGAGCTGGGTGGGCGAATACCGTGACAAGTTTTCCAATTCTCTCTGCCCCTTTACCCTACTTTTCCCTTTGCCAAGCATATCTCTCCTTTCTGAAAACCATATTTACTTGGCACGAATGGAGCTGAGGAAGTGAGGGACCGAGAGAAGTGCTGAAGGAGAGGTCCCAACTGTTACGAGAACCAGTGAAGGGAAGCGTGGGTGGGTAGGCCAGCAGCAAAAGGGAATGCAAGAAAACTGTCTTTTCACTGGTTGGAAATCCTTGCAATATTGTTACAAAACACAACAGTATAGAGAGAAATCACTGTGAAATGTGACCCACATGGTTCAGCTGTGGCACTGTGCAGAAAACACAGCATGACCTTTGTTACAGTGGCAAAATACAAATCACATGCATGTTTGGCTTCAGACTTCATGCTGTTGTTGCCATGAATTTCTGTCCAGGCCATCAGGACTGTAACATCTATAGACATGCTTAACATCGTGGGTGGTAAACCCAGCTAACTATAGATAGGGTCTGACTATAGGTCTGTCTACAATCTATCCCTTACAGGCTCCAGCAGCTGTCAGGAGAGGATGCTTAGGAATGAGCAAAGTGAGGTGTGGACAGAACAGTCTCTTTGCAGCAGCACCCTCCCATCTTCAGTGGGGAGCAGGTTGGGAACTTTTTGAGCTTCAGGCTGCTGCCAGGGTTTGATATCTGATAGGCCCTGACAGACCTACCCTTCCTGAAGTTGTCTTATCACTTTCTGAACTTTTGCCCTCCACAACTGTTCGTTTGTAGCAATGAGTCTCATGGTTTTAATATTGGAACTCTTGTGTGGGGGAAACAGACTTCATGTTCTTTGTTTTATATCTGCCAATAGGTAACATCATTAGCTAACTTGTGTTGCAAGAGCTATACAGTGAATAATCATTTCCCACTCACTTTCTCCAAAACACCTGTGACAATATTGAATCTGTCAACTCTACCCCAGTCCTCTCTGTTTTAAAACAGTGAACCAGATGCTGTTTCAGTTGCCTCTGGATCCCATCATTCCCCCTGCCAGGTTGAAGGACCACAGCTGCAAGTAGATGCTACTCCAGACATCAGCACCTATGAATTTATGCAAAGGCTATTGAGATGCACTTTTAAGAGAAATAACAAGTGTGACCCAAAGATCCCTTTTCCGAGTTGCACTTGTTAATTTAAAGGTTATCACTGTGCATGTAAGGCTAAGATTTTTTTTACAGATACGGTCCTTTTAAGCTATCTGATGTTAATCTTCTTTAGCATGGAAAGTAACTATTCCTATTGGCAAGCTGATGTGAGAAATTGATTCTTTCAGGTAATAGCTAGAAAATTTGGTATGAAATCTCTTTTTTGGCATTAGAATGGCCTTCTTAAATAGAACATGGTAAACCTTGGAAGAAAACACTTTTTAAACCTTTTATTTTATGGGAATTTCTAATACATCCATGTCCTAACTCCATATCAAAATATAGCTTAGGCTGATGGCTGAAAGTCATCACTGTTGCTTATGAAATTAGTTGCTATTTTCAGTCCAATTCAAAACTCCCATTAGTCCAGCTAAGACACGTGCCAAAGCCCTCAAAAAGACAAGAATTGAACTGGCAGAGAGAAGAAATTGTCCCTGCTATGCTAAGGTTAAATCTCTAAATAAAGGAACCTTGAGGATGGGAGACTGCATGCATGCTGCATCTGCTCTCTTTGTGGCTAATGGGAGAACACCCTCTAATTTCTACACCTTTTCATGGGTGACTTATCCACCAAAACCCATGAAGAGTAGAGTTAAGGTCCCTCAGTATCACACAGTTGCTCCTAAACCCCAGCAACCCTTTTTTCTTTTTTTTACAAAGCGATGGGCCACTTCAAAAATGATGTTTTTTCTTTGAAAAATCAAGCCATCATCTTCCTAGGTATTAATACTTAACTCACATTTTCCTCTCAGCTTCTGTCCCAGCAGGAATAACATAATCTTCATTGGTTTGCAAATTGCAAACAGCTCTCCTGCACCTACTCGAGCTTCTCAGCTCTGTTTTTCATACTGAAACTCTTCTGGGGAAGGGATGGGGGGTGGGGGGGTTGTGTCTTGTTTCCCTTGAAGAAAAGTAAGAAAATGTTTGCATGATAAAAACTGATGCCTGTTGCCTGGTGGTTTAAACAAAAGTACCCTACTGTGGACATTTTCTTCTGTAGTGCAGAGCAGTTTGAAAAGCTGTATAATGTGTCTTGACAGCAGTACAAATCACTAAAGGTCAAGGGCTTGGGGATTAACCACATCCTCGTAGAATAGGCTGATATAGAAAGGGCAGGACCATAAGAGTTCAGATTTAGAATGAAAGGTTTTGAATACAGCTGATGAAAAAAGATTTGTGGAAAGGGGGGACTACTCACACCCTTCCAGCACTGAGGCATGCTAATAGGATCACAGTGCCGAGGCAAATATGGTGCTGTCTCCATTCTTTATTAATGCAGTCAACATCTGGCTATGGGCACCCTAGTCCTGAGATATCTTTTTCCTTTCTCCTCAAATTTTCTTTAGCTGCAGGTCCCCATCAGTCCAACCACTCTGCTCAAGATGGGTCAGCTGCTGTAGGTTGTTCAGGACCACATCCATTTGAGTTTTGAGTATCTCCACAAATGAATGATCAACAACGTCTTTGAGCAACCTTGTGCCAGCGCTTGACCACTCTCACAGTAAAAAAACCTGTTTTTTGTGTTTTGAACATCTTATGCATTTCCCTTTGTGCCCATTGCCTCTTGAACTGTCAATGGGCACTACTGAAAATGATCTTCATTCCCTTGCATCAGGTATCTATCTATACATGCTGGTAAGATTCCCATAAGCCTTCTTTAAGGCTAAACATGAGTTTATTATATTTTAACTTATATTTTAAAATCTGATTTAAGATAAGTTGTTGGACTGGAAAACTCATCGCTTCAGATACTGGATCTGAGAGGTATATGAAATAGTGCTTCCATAGTCACATTAATATTTAGGAGGGTTTTGAAAAGGAGCGTTTTTTATTTCTTTTACTGCAACTTTGTTATTGTGACATGTGTCAACTGCATCGTCTGAGTTTTCTCCGGTGTGCGTGCGGAGTGGTCCCAATACACCACAGTTCAAGCGTTTCCTCTTCTACAAGAAGAGAAAACATCAGATTTTCTCCTGTATTAGAGATCAGCTGAAAAGTGTTTGCACCAGAAAAGCCTATTGAAATTACTGTTCCCCCTCCCACTGACAGAAGTGTTTTTCCCTGGAATCAGCAGTGATGACATTATTGAGCATCATTGGAGCGTGGAAAGGACAATGAAGCTTTCAGAGGACACTCTTTTTAAAGCTGTACTCACTGGATAATGAATAAGTTAGCATTCTTTGCCAAAGGGCAGAGCAATTTTTGCAGCTCTCATTTAAGTAATTCTGCTATGATACTTGTACTCTTTAAAAAAAAAAAAAAAGGCAAAACAAGTGAAAACACTATAGTCTACATAGGCCTGATGAGGAAAAATGATAGGAAAGATGTCACTAAATGCCACTATTTAGTAGCAGCATGACTCCATGGAGGAATTATTGTGTAGTATTTTTGTTGACTAATTATGTGCTAAATTACATTAAATTATCACAGTAGTGCCTCATAATTACAGTTATTATGACAAACACCAAACAAATAAGTAAAGGAGTGACCCCTTTCATTTGAAAACAGCAACAGAAGTCTCTCACAAATGCCAGCTTTCTGAATATGCAGCATTAGTGTCAATTTTCCTTTGTGATTTGCAATTGCAAGGACTTTTTGATTAGCTTTTTAAAGCCCACTGCTCAGTGAAGGTGTCCCCTGTTTAGCTTAGACAGGAATGGATAAAACTGTTCCCACTGGCTGTCAGTCGTTTTTCCCTCTACCTTCCAAGGCCTCCTCCTGCCAACAAAGTCCAAGGTGCAGCATTCCACAAGCATCCTGGAGACATCTCCCAGAATTTGAAAGGCAATATCTATATGGAAGTTAATATTATACACACACACACACATTTTAAAATATTTATTTACATTTGATATTAAGTATAAACAGATTACTAAATTGTGTCCAAAATGTAAAGCTAGGACTATTGTGGATTTTTAACTTAAATTCATACTTTAATTTTGATGCCAATAACGTACTACTGCAAATCCAGATTAGAATTAAACTGTCATTTTCTTACAGTGCCTTTCTGCTCCCTTCACTTCTATACAAAATGCCTGATAAATGTCTTTCTCAAAAATAGGATGGTAGCTTAGAAGGTCTGAAAGTATAATCTGTTTTGGTAATTTTCAAGTTCCTCTGTTTCTAAAAAACATGTCAACAAGGTTCTCTCATTCCATACCTCGTTCACAGAAGAGGTGACAAGTCACACTTACAAAAAATCAAGGAGGAACTAATCACTTCTGTGCAACTCCCAGCGTGGGCTTGCTGGACACACACAAAGCACTTTACATTTCCATTCCATTCCATGGGTAGAGCCTCAGCGCTCTGAACCTGGCACACAAACCACTTCTCCTTCCAGAGATAGTCACTGTAATTTCCTATTCAGAGTAATACATTTAAAGAGATGCTAATCTTGTAATGAAAGATGCTACTGAAAACACACCTGATATTTTATTATCATAATCATGTTATGACCCAGTCATAACCCCTCTAAACTCCACGTGACTCATCATTTTAGTAATTGGTTTCATCTAGTCCAGTTCTATTATCAACAACTTTTGATGAAGCATGGGTCAGAGCTGCCATGTCTCTCAACACTGTATTGCTACAGTATCCTGATCTGAACATGAATAGGTTCATCCTTCATGGCCTCATCAATCTATGTGGTTATTTTCAGGTCATAATTAGATTACTCCAACGTGCTGTATTGCATAATTTCTTCCAGACTGTAGTTCTGGGTAACTATTCTGCTAACAGTCACCTGGAACAGCTTTATACAGGGCTTGTTCTCAAAGGTTTATAATTTGCACTTCCAGGTTAGTAGAACATTATGAGTTGGAAAATTTCCCCCAAACCTGTATTTTTTCATCTTGCTGCTGCCTACATCAATTTATCTGCTCAACTTGTGGAAATAAGAAGTTCCAAAAACATTTTGAGCAGTTGCTTTTCTACATCCTCTGGGGTTTCTTCCTGCTAGTCTATATTAGTCCTTCCTGTTTGCTATCAGATATTTTCTAAATTCTTCTTTTTGGCCTCATACTTTGGTCACAGCCAAGGATAGGATGCACTGCATTTGTCCACATGTAATAACTTGTCAAATTATACTGTAATATTGTCAAATACTTATTTGCTAAGAATCACCCATCACTACTATCATAAAGAAAGTTGTTTGTTGTTTAAAACATGGCCAGGAATGTATTTTTGATAATCCATCTTGCAAAGCCCCCAAAAGACACAACAGCAGCCAAGAGGCAGATCCATTGGTGCTTGGTAGCTGCAGAAACTTAACAAGGGGAAACCAGCTCTCTCATGCAGCAGAAACAACCCCATTAAGTGACCCAACAGGCTGTGCAACACCCACCTATGAGGTAACCTGGGAGTACCACAAAGCAGGTTTGCTAAAAGTGTCAAGGTCTGACCGTGCTGTAATGCCCTGGTTACTGCTCAAGGCCAGAGACTGTTCACTGCAGGGCAGAGCTGACACCTGTCCCAGAGATGAACAGGGGAAACTCACAGGCATCTTTCTGCGTCATACTGCCGGTACACAGCCCCTTTCTGTCATTTGCTACCTTTCAGAAGAGTTGCCTGCTCTTGTTTCTCAGCCATGAGCCACATCAGCAGATATTTTAGGATAAAAGAATTCATTTCAGCTTACTGGAGAAGGACAAACTTCTATGCACCAGGAACCCTCAAAGCAAATGATGCAGAATAGGGATAGTCCATTTCCAGTGATTTTTTGAGAAACGTGTAAGTACTAATATATACATATAACTCCTATACACAACTGTGCAGTCAAGGCCAACTGAAAGCTCAAAAAACAAAAAGTGAGGGCATTGTCTGACTGATGTTTTCATAGCAGAAATGACTGGCAGAGCTTGTCCACACCTTCAGGCCTCACAACTGCTGCATTTGTTCCAATAACTTAACTAGGTTGTTAAAATCCCTTCCTCTGTTTCATTGAGGGAGACACCAATATGCATTTAGCTAGCAGGTTTTAGGCTACTGTTATACTATATTCAGGGTTGTTTGGGCTTTTCTAAATCAATAGTTCAAAATTTGATGGTTTGGAAACTTTCTTGTCATTCTTATAAATAATGTCAATGCATGAAGTAAGAAAACATCATTAAAGAAAAAAGAATTTAAAAACCCTTGAGAACTTGATTGTTGGATAGACTTTTAATTTCCTCTTTCCTGTTAAAAGTTCAAAGCAGGTTGAAGATAACCTCCCTACCCACAGACAAATGGTAGGTGAATTACACAGTAATAGATGTATTTAAGGTTTCAAGACCATTTGTTCTGGAACACCTCTGTAGACAGCGAAACACACAGAAAATTACTGTTACAGTTTAGGGTAGGCAATTAAAGAAAAAAGGTTTCTTCCAATTAAAACTGGTAAGGAGGATGGTCAGGAAACAAAATAAAACCACTCTCAAATTGTCTGGGACATGAGGCCTATTGTTTTTGTAGCTGTGAACATGTGAAGTCAGAACCTTAGCAGGGACAAGCAGTCAGCCCTCTGTGCATGTCTGTGTGCACTCACCATTTTAAGTATCACATCCCAAAGACTCCCACAGGACGAGGCCCTACAAATTCTGTACGCTACAGGCATGTAGGGGAAGCTCAAAGCATGGCTGCTAAGGATTTAAACATTGTCCTTCTTTCTTCCTGCACTGTTCTCACA
>VYZT01049368.1:55697-131480 GCA_013400735.1 Pomatostomus ruficeps
ACTGGAAGTTAAAAGCTCTCACACACTGCAGGAGAGATTTATATTCCTTCATAGCATAAGTGGCAGCAGGGGTGCTAAGCAAAGAAACTGGCAGCTCAGGTGGCCACGAACAGGTCAGCTGGGGAATTAGAAGCATGCTGCCTCGCTGAGGGCTGAGGGCTTGGGGAGGAAGAGGCTTGCTTCAGAAGGAGGAGATTTGGACTCATTTTGTGCAGCCCCCACCTATTTAATTTCTTCCTACAAAGATCAATTCACCGTTGGTCTTGCACAGAATGCCAGGGCAGCCATAGAGCAATGTAAAGAACAAAGAGGCACGCCCAGCCCTTGCACATCCTGACTGGCCTATGGAGGAAGCATGGGTTTTGACATGAGGGTTTTGACTACTCCTCATGTACTAATAGTTAGTATTTCTCACTAGTTCTTCTCCCTTCATTCTGCAGGGACATTCTCCCGTGTTTCGTAGCTTATTCTTACTCTGTTGGACTGATTCCCAAGGAGTGGCCTTTCTGCAGTGTTGTTACAGCTCCAAAACGTTAGTCACCATTTTATCGGTGTTAAAACGTTCTCAAGACAATCCTTTTAAGAGAACTGTCACTCAACACACTCTCTAGTAATTCTCTCTGCTGCAACAAGTCAGAAGAATAAATAAGACCTTCCATTCATGTTACTTATCTCACCTTGTTCTGTACCCAGAACTGGAGTCTGAGGGAACATGCCCTAGTTGTAAGGTGTTTGTGTTTACATTGCACAGGTCAGTAAATCTGTTCAGCTTCCAGTAAGAAACACCTTTGTTTGTGGTTCTTTTACAACACTCTGAATAATGCTCAAAGTACTCTGCAGAGACATATTTGAAAGACTCAGTTCTGATTTAACTGATGCCATTGTAAATCAAGAATAGCTCCACTAAGTTGAGTTTATATATGATCTACATCACATTTGCATGCAGTAGTGATAGGAGCTTTATAAGTACTTAGAGGAGTTAAGACATATGAAAAGTCTTATACTAATATGATAATGAATTTATTGGAGATGCTGATGCCCAAGTTATCTTGACTAAACCAAATAGTCCAGGTTAGATTCTAGCCCCTTGAAATCTCTACAGATATTGCCATCAACACAACCAACTCAGGATTTCACAGCATATGTATTTAGGAATTGCTTGCTAAGAGAATTCACATGCATTTTAAATCATTCTGTAGTGGTGAATAATTAATACCCAGAAAAGGTTCAGCATTTCTTTCTACAAGGAGGCTGTCAGAAGCCTAGTGAAGATGCTGCTCAAATATGAATAATCTCCTGTTGCACCAGCATTTCCTACACCTGCAGCAGCGGAATACACACTCCCTCTTTCCTTCCTTGCCTCTGTGGTATCCTTACTGTGGAAAAGAGTTTATACTCAATAATGCCACTAACAATGGGAGTTGCAGATGCCAGTCTTTCTCAACCAGAGGCTGCTGCTGTCAGAGTGGAAGGGGGAGACAGAAAGGAGGCGATGAGATCTTGCACTGTCCCACAGAATATAGATGCCAAGAGGGAATTTTTATCTGGGACAGTTCTTCCAAGAGAGAGGCATGGGAAATGAGAAAGGAAAAGAATAGCAACACTTGCAAGAGACAGGAGAATACATTAAATTCAAGCCAAATCTCCAGTAAATACATTTATAACTGTTTTTACCCATATCTGCTTTCTCTGTCCTAGAGATACTGTGTGAGTGAGAGGAGAGCTAAACTGCATGACTGGGAGCAGAGACAAGCCATAATAGTGCCAGTTCAGATGGGCTTTGTCTTCTGTGGCTGAGTAGGGAACCCTTCCTTCAATGAGGAATCTTTTCTAATTAGCCCCTCTCTTTTACATTATTGACAGCTTAGCTTCGATTCTTCAGGTTCAGAAGTAAAGTCTAAAGCTTCACGTTGCTCTGCAAAGTTAAATACACACTGAAAACATGGTAACTCCAGCAGAAGAGTAAAAAACATTGACTGACTTTTCACAGGACTGGAGAGTGCCAATGTGTGATTCAAGGAGACTGCCCTGCTGTCTTTTAACTGAGGGATGTCTCACCAGGGTCTTATCCTGTAAAGAAGCAGCTTTTAATTGATATCCGTGCCTTGTTCAAGGCATTGCCTTTCTGATATGCTACAATACACAGCAACATGATAGTCCTTTTGGAACAGTTCACTGATCTGAAATATATGCTTTCAAGATACCCAGTGGTTTTTCTTACACTTGTGGCTAAAACAGAACACCAACTTGAATACTTCTAAAAAGCAAACATTTTATGTTTGCGTTTAATGGCATGGGAAACTAATTACTTGTGAGAAGACAGAAATGACAGCGTGTCATGGGAATCTCTTTATGGCTATTAAAACAGCAGTGCAGCACAAAATATTAGTCAACTTTCAGTGTGACAGTTCAATAGTGGATAAATGGTCATGAATGTGCCAAAGCTGGCTCACCCTGACAAACTAGACTGTTTGGATGCTGAGTTAGGTGAGTGACTGAGGTATGTGCTTGTGGGAGGGAAGTTTTCCAGTTGCAGCAAGAACATAAACCAGTTTGAACAGCAACAAGAAAAGTACTGAATGAAATCACCTATTAGTTTAATGGGAAATTGCAAATATAAAATTATCAAAGTATTTCTGCCTGTCACACCACAAGATATCAGACTATTAAAATGGAATATACATATTTCTTCACAGAGGGGTGTCATATAAGTTATTGTCCTTTAAATACCCCAGACCATGATCACTAGATTTAAACATCCAATTTACTTTGAATGTTTTTAGATCATAAATTCCACAGGACACAGGTTTGCATATGTTTTATAGTTACCTTAACAAAATTAGCTATATATATTGCTTGCCTGCTTGCTTTAATCTGTTTTTGTTATGCCTAAACCACAAAACCAGACTGCTCACTACCTCTTCTGTGTTCTCATTTGTTACCATGCAGTCATCATTCAAACTGACATTACTCCAGACATTAAAAAGCCACAAAACCAGATTTGATCATTGTCCATCTAGATGGAAGCTGGGGACGGCCTGAAGTGTTTGATACCACCTAGGCCCCTCTCGCCTTGTATGCCTTATATTACCTTTGCAGGTCCAGGACAGCTTGCTGAGACAACAAGGCTTTGGGACACAGTGAGCTGCCCTCTTAGTGCTACAAACAGTCTGAGTGGCAATGAACAAGTCTCCAAGAAAGGAAATGTTCATTTGGTTTGCAGCTTATAGATTCATAATGAAATCTGAATGATTAAAACATTCCCACCCGCCTTTGGTACATATTTTACAATAAAAAAGCTGTATCAAAGCGAAATTGGAACTCTAGAAAAGAAAGACGCAAAGTGAATCTATGAAGGAATTTAGTTTATGTGCTCTATACCATTAAACTAAAGTTAAAACTCTGCAGGGAACAGTAACTAACAGAACTATATTTTTTAATTATTAGATGCACTGACATACTGACTTCATGAGTCTCAAGTGTACTCAGCTTGGCCTGGCTGTTCGGAGTTCACTGCTACCTAACTTGCAGATTTAGTGAGAAAAAGCAGGTGTTTCTTTCTGAAGCAGGTGATAAAGCTCTAGTAAATTTAGACCTGTTTGTACATAAGGTGAGAGCAAACTCCAAGAAAAAAAGAAGTATAACATTAAATTTGGCCAAGCTGTGCAATGGGAACTCAGTACAATGATAGAGAAGCCTATTTTGCTCCAAGTAAATAACAGTAAGTGGTCAAAAAATTTAAAAGTAAACATTCAGACCCAAGTAATGACTGCCTCCAAAATCACTACAGTTATGCCAGTTCTATGTGACTATATTTTGGGCAGGATTTGTCTTCTGAATGCTTTGCCTAGACCCCTTGTGCCCTTAACTATCTGTCAGTCAAGTAATTTAGAAGGTATCAACTTCCAGCACTGCAAATCCCTCAGATCCCCAGTCATCCCTGCCCAGACCTCAGCTCTCACTCTGTTCCCCTCTCTGCCTCTCCAGCAAGAAGCCCTGAGGGCTTTTTCACTGTGTTGTCCAAAGAAGTAAGGGCTCACTCTGCTCACACATGCATGGCATCCTTCCCTAACAAGGAAGATATATGGCGCAGGGAACCCAGAATCACAGAAATACCTGTCAAACAATTCAAGCATTTGGGGTGATGCACTGCTAAAAAGGCAGTGTTATGTATGCTGAAGTTCACTGCTCAACCTTATCAGACAAACATCACTTCAGGGGCAGCACTAATCCCCCTTGGGAAAAGGGGACAGAGGATGAAAGAGGACACACATTGTCCTATTTCTTGGCAATTCTTCTACAGAAGCCAAATCCTCACCTGCTCCTACATAGGAAACAGGTCAGAGAGTGGAGTGACAAATGTGCCTCAAATAGTTGGAAAAAATAACTGATGACTACTGCAAATGATCACAAGGGCATGCAAAATGAATTTTAGTAGTAATTTAAATATGAACTGACACATTTGCATGGTATTTCAGACACTCCCACAGAAGTGACTCTGACAATTTATAATGCTAAGAAAACATACATGATAGAGTGAAATCAAGGATGTTCAAATATAAGGCCAAACCAGCAGGGTCTGAGCACCCCAAATTCAATTTGCTCCAAAGGGGATTCCACGAACACAGTATCTCCTACTGTTCAGAGACATCAGCAACATCTGAGAAACATAATGCAGTGAGTAAAGACAAAGTAATTTCTTTTTTTTCTTTAATCTCCTTTTTGTCCTAATTCCCTAAACTCTTCACTTATTCTGCCACCTGACTTTGCTGAAATTTTGGCTAAAAACCAGTACAGGAATGCTCTTTTGTGTTTCTGATTTCTTCTTCTAGAAACTGAAACAGCTGCAGATTTCTACTAGGTAGAAACCTACAGTACTGAGAATGTATCTCAGAGGTGCATTGTAAGAAAATTATATTTGTAAGGAAAACAAACATGGGGGGAAATCCACCATGTATACAATTTCTTTTTTATTAAGCTTCAATATATCTAGCTTTTGTGGCCTTGATTACTGTTATCATAAGACCAATTACGTTCTTTCCTGCTTTATGGTATGATTTTAGTGGCTTTCAAATCCACAAGTAGTCCATAATCCTTTGTTAGTTTACTTGGAACTGGCCTACTGAGACATATTAAATGACAAAAAATGATGACCTACATCAAAGGTGAATGTTATCAAACAGAAATTGCAAGGGTTGGTATTGATTTTGGGGCCAGAAAGTCTAGAGAGCTTTGTATCAGTAAAATTCTGGCAGGTTCAACAGAATGCTCTTGATTTATGCTGGAATAAATGGAAAATTAATCACATCTCCAATTTATCACCCGAACAAAGGCAAAATAAACCATCTTAGAATTAACAATTCACTATATTCTGGATCAGATAAATCCTTGAAGTAATCCAGCCTACAGCAAATCTGAACAGCACAGCATTACAAAAGGGAAAATATCCATACACTGCAGACCAGATATTACTCCAGGGTCTCCTTCCTGCTGAAGCACAACTTGCTTGGTTATTGCAGGGTCACTTGTTTATGTGACTGCTGATATATAGAGGTCTTTCAGAAAAAGAATTAACAAGAAAACCTACAAGATCTCACTACATTAAATGTTCAAAAGCAAGTTAAAGGGATGCACAGGTCACAAATATGAATAGTTTATATGCAGTTGTCTGCAGCCAATGTGCTGGAGCAAGTCACTGTTAGTGCTTCAACCTCACTGTGGTGAGATGTGTCTCCTTTTGACAGGTGAAAGCTCCCTGGTCCTGTGAGCATTGCAAGGCCGGGCACAAGGGCTGTGGGATCACTGACATGCCAAGATGTCCTGCATTTCATCTTAAGAGCCCCTCTTGTTTGCAGAAGGTCCTTTTCTGCACATGGCTAAGGAGCTGCTGGGAGCTCCATGGGGACCTTTCAGCCTGGGGCTGCCTTCCCACTGCCATGGCAGTGCTGGGCATCAGGATTCTTCCATGCTTGTTGCACAGCTGGCAGCAGTGGAAAGAACTAAATGCTGCCTTGTATTGAATGGTGAATGTTGGAGTGGGTGTTTTTTTCCAAAATTAGGATTTCCCCGACATAAGCTGCCTTCTTGATTTTCTGGTTCATATCAATCGTTAACTTACTTCCTCAAACAGGTTCAGTAAGGGTTTTCTAGCAAAAAAAAAGTGTGTATATATGTATTTATATACACACACACACACACATATATATATATATATATACATATACACCATTATAGTGAGAGTGTGTGGAGCAGGGCTGACATTCACCCACGCATTGGCCGCTCCCTTCAGACACTGCTGCCAAGAGCCTGAAACGGTGCCTGTTTCCCCATCACCATGGCAACCCTGAGTGGGAAGCAGCATTTCCTACGAGGCATTGCACTGAACCTCTGTGAGATGCTGCCAGGCTGCGGGTGACCCAGGACCAGGAGCAGTGCCCACCATGTGCTAGCAGCATCCCTCAGCCTCAGCCTCCCACAGCTGTCCTGCTTGCCAGCCACTGCCATGACCTCTCCTGGAGGTTCGTGGGCTCCAGCACTTGCAGATGCCCCAGGCCTGCCCCAATGTGGGGCTGGTGGAAAGCGTGGCAGCTGCCTGTGAAAGGCTGCTGGGGATGCAGGGGCTGGAGGAACGGACCCCAACCAGCTGTCCTGCTGCCTCCTACCTGCACTGCCTTCACCCTGACCCACCTCAAGGGCTTTATGGTATGGGGAGCAGTTTACCTGAAAAAACTCCAAGCAAATATGAAAACTCAAACCATGCCAAGCTTTTGACCCAACATTCCCAAGCTGAGCAAGACCAGACTTTCTCTGAAATAACTGGTTTCCTTGCTGCAACTCTGGCAGGTAAGACTAGCTAATTTAAGGGTAAGCCATACCTGACCAATCTTGTGGCCTTCTATGATGGAGTGACTTCAACAGACAATAACGGAAGACTGACCCATGTCATCAACCCAGACTTCTGTAAGGTCTTTGACACGGTGCCACATGACATCCTTAACTCCTAACTGGAGAGATATGGATTTGATGGCTGGAATACTCAGTTGATAAGGAATTGGTGGGATGGGTGCAGATAGAGAGTTGTGGTCAATGGCTCTATGTCCAAGTGGAGGCTGATGATGAGTGGTGTCTCTCAGAGCTCTGTCTTGGGACTGATGCTTTAACATCTTTATCAATAGCATAGACAGCGAGATGAGTGCACCCTTAAAAAGTTTTCAGATTATATGAAGCTGAGCAGTGTGGATGACACAAGAGGAGAATGGGATGCCATCCAGGAGGACCTGGATAATCCTCAAATAATCCTGGGGCCACAAGAACCTCAGGAGGTTCAATATGTCTTAAGTGCAAGATGCACCTGGTCAGGGCAATCCCAGACATGGGCACAGACTGGGAGATGAACTCACTGAGAGCAGTCCTGGGGGATGAAAAGCTGGCGATAACCCAGCAATGTGCATTTGCAGCTGAGAAAGTCAACCACATCCTGGACTGCATCAAAAGCAGCCTGACTGGGCCAAGAGAGGTGATTCTGCTCCTCTACTCTGCTTTTGCAAGAAGCCACCTGGAGTGCTGCATCCAGCCCCGGGGTCCCTAAGATAAGAAGGGTGTGGACTTGTTGAAGTAAGTCCAGAGGAGGGCCACAAAGATGATCAGAGGGCTCGCTCAGCCTGCAGAAGAGAAGGCTCTGGGGAGACCTTAGAGCACCTTCCAGCACCTAAAGGGGATCTACAAGAAAGCTGGAGAGGGACTTTTTAGACAGGCGGATAGTGATAGGACAAGGGAGAATGCTTTTAAACTAAGGAGGGGGATTTTATACTAGATGTTAGGAGGAAATCCTTTACTCTCTAAGGGTGATGAGGCACTGGACCAGGTTGCCCAGAGAAGCTGTGGATGCCCCATCCTTGAAGTGGTCAAGGCTAGTTCAGATGGGGCCCTGGGCAACCTGGTCTAGTGGAAGGGATTCTTGTCCATGGCAGGGGAATTGGAACTAGATGATCTTTTAGATCCCTTCCAACCCAAATCATTCTACAATTGTATGATGCTATGATAATGCATTTTAAACAGTATGTAGGTTCACCGAAGTTATTTTTTACTTCCTCCTCTTACTTCTGATTAACATCTAACTACAGTAATGGAATGTAAAACCTTATATTTGCTTTGAAGCACATGCACAAGTCTAAAATCTGTGTAAACAATTAATAAAAGCTATTTTATTAATTGTTTACACAGATTATACCAACTCATATCTGTGGCCTTGAGAGTCCAATGATTACTGTTACTGCATTAGTTTGAAACTCAGTGTGACTAGGTATAAATACATTTGTTAAAATTTGGATATTTCTTTCTTGTGTGAATATGTCTCTGTGTCTATGATCTGATATTAGTGGGCAAAATGAGTGGTGAAGTGAGAAAATGCATTCTCACAGCTGCCTTAGGCACCATTGTAGAGAAGGCCCGCATAATGTAAATTGTGGTCTGCAGAAAAATATCCAAGCCATCCAGTGACTAAATATAAATTAACTGCTCAAAACAAACCAAAACCAGTGCACTACCTGTTCCTATCAATCCCCTTCTAAACCTTGTTAGTTTTCCCACAGAGAGTGCTGAAACTGAAGCTCAGCCCTTACTCAGACAGAGTGAATCCACCCGGAAAGAGATGCTGTGAATTCCCAGCTGCTGGAAAAAATGTTGGTTATGAGGTTGTACTGGAAAATTTGGTACCAGGGAATTCAACTGCAGAACACAGATTGAAAGGATTTCATTAACTCTGTCACTGGGCAGAGTATTTTGTTTCTTTCCTCAGGCCTCTATATTTATTCCTTATTTCATTAAAGTGACTACCTCGATTTCTTGTCTCCCCTTCTCCATACTCTCCCATCTCTTTTTGGCAAGGTCCTCCAGCATGGTCCTGACACCCCTGCAGACCAGGCTCTCATCTCCCCTGGGGTTCTTGCCAGTGGAACATCATGCTCTATTTACACCAGCAGTTACTCTCTTTTCAAACACAACTTTGCAAACTTTATCTGGAACAACTCCTTAGTTAAAGGAGAACACTACTGTGATCTTTGCTTTACTACTCAAAACTAAGAGGAATTCTAGAGCACAAAAACTAAGGAAATACAATTTCCTAGGAATTTGTGCCTTATGGTTGATATAAGTCCTGCCTAACAGGCACAAATTCTGAGCAAAGCTGGCTCCAATTGCAGGAAATTTATGGTTGCTTTTTCCTGTGTGAATTCTCTGGTGTATAAAACTCGGGGTTTCACAATGCATTCCTTCTTCTGAGTGAAGACATTACCAGTGTCTCTCGCCCCTACTTGGATGACAAATCACATAAAGAATTCATGATATTTAAATTCAATGTCAACCATGTCACACTGACTGCAGTTGGATGTGGATTAAAAAGCTAGACAAGGTGAATAAAAGTCAGACACCTACCTGTCTCAGCCTTCTTTTAATTAGGAAATCCAGGTAAGATCTAAGTTTGTCAGCTTGCCTAACGTGTCCTAAATCAAAGCAAAATCAAAACTCACTGGATTTCGATGATGGGGTTGGAGTAATGGCACTCCTGTATTAAATTTCACTGATGCCGGAATTGCTAACCTCCCACCAAAAATTAAGCCATATTGTTCCCAACTATTATGGATATTCCTTACAAAAAGATACAAAAGTGTGGTTTGCAATAGCACAAAGGGCACCAAAATCATACAATATTTTTCTGGTCAAAATGATCAACATTCAATTCCACATGCTACATTTTTATTGGTTTTGCATTGCCAGGTTTGGGTAGCAGGCAGGGCTACAGGGGTGGCTTCTGTGAGAAGATACTGCAGCTTCCCCCACATCTGACAGAGCCAATGCCAGCCAACTCCAGGACGGATGCACCACCAGCCAAGGCTGCGCCAATCAGGATGGTGGTAACACCACTGTGATAAGAAGAATATTTAAGAATATATTTGAGAAGAAATAAAACGTTAACTTCAAAGTGGGAGAGAGGAATTAATCATGAATTGGGGTCACAATTCACCTAAAAATCATGAAATTCAACAAATAACACCAATATTTTTATGTGGTTTCCTGGGTTCTGAGACTTCAGCTTTTAGCCTTTTTCCCCCCATTTTCCCCCTCTATAATAATGAAAGCTAAATCTTTGTCTTAAAAAAGAAAAATTCACCAACTTTTAATTCCCAAGAACTTCATGGATGGTTTTGCCATTATATCTGAAAAGGTCATCCTCTTAGGTGTCTAAATATAGCAGAAGGCTCAAGAATCAGAAAGTGATTTGCTGATCAAAGATGCTTCAGTCATTTCTGAAAACAGATGTCTTATAAACTATCGTTTGGCAACTAAATTAACTTTCAACTTCTTTCTCAGGCTGGGCAGAAAGCTAAGAACTGACCTTTTAGTCATTTTAAGAAACCTACGTTTTAAGTATTTCATCTTTGTCTTGGTGTCAGACAAGATTTAGTCTCACAAATCAGATTTTGGCTTCAGTGAGTCCTAATCATCCCCTGCTACTGCCACTTTACAGATGTATTTCCATCTTTCTGCTTGGGAGGACTCTTTTTTATCATATATTTAAGTTCATTTCATGTCTTTCCCAAATAGGGAAGTTCAGGATGCACAGAGTCTGAGTAATTCTTTCATTGCAAGACGTTTTTGCACCTTTTGTTTTGGATATAAAACACAATGAATCCTAAACAAGGACCACTGACAATCATATTTCACTAAGGTAACTGTGATGCAAATACCAAATCTATACATAGGGTTTTTTTCCCTTAACCTGAGGATTGCTTGCATCTTTTTTTTTAAAAAAAACTGAAACTTCCAAATGATAGATTCCAATTCTTGGCACTAGAAAAAAGTTCAATACAGTTAACTGTTTATCACATCTTAACAGCAGCCAAACCACAACTTCTTCAGTGAATAGTGCCTATTTCCTGATTTCTACCCCAGTCCATCGTATCTCAATTATTTTCATGAGAGAACAAAAAAGCCAAAATAAAATATTTAAAGGCAGGGTACTGTCTGTTAATAGCTGCTGGCTGCTTCTCAGGCAGAAGGACAGCTCTGGCATGCAGTTAGGCACTCATTTGCCTGTCATGACTTACACAAGGCTCATCACAGAAACCACACTTAGAAGGAATCACAACATTTCCAAGGGCCAATGAGATTATTAGAGCTATTTAAACTTGTCTCCTGACCAGCACAGATGATGCGATTCCATCCAGGTTGCATTCAGATTAGTAGCCCATGGCTGAATGGTATTAAAAACATATCAGGTTATCACTGGGAATCTCTTAATCAAGCACATTTACCATCTCTAGTTATTTTCTGATTCTTTTCAAAAATCACAGATTCCAAACTGCGTTCTTGCTTGATGCCACACTCAGAACAAATTGCCCTGCTGTTCAGATCTCTCTCTTTGTGTACCGTGGTTAGGTTTTTTGCCTTATTCTCTTTGTAAGAAACCACATTTATTTGCGTATCAGTGATGATTCCCGAAGTCCATTTAAGAACCAGAGGTCAGGTTTCAATCCTTCTTTTACTAATCAAGGCAAAAGATACTACAGCAGTTGCAGATTATACTTCCCTGCTCACACCTTTGGATGTTGAGGGATTAAGGGTAATCCTTTGCACCCCAGTAAAAGTCCACATTTGTCTAAGATACAAAAATAATCAGTTATATATATTGAAAGTCTTTTCTTGTATAAAAAGACTTTTTAACTTGCCCAGTGCAATACTGAGAAGCATTGATAACATAACAGCAGTGAGAATAACACAAACCAATGAAAAAGGTATCAGAAATCTACTTAATTTTGTTGGTTTAGTGCAAGAGCACAGACTCTTAAACAGGTTTCACTGCAAGGCATCAAGCTGTCACCCCACTTTCAAGTAACTGTATCCTTTCAGATGCCACAGTGGAAAGAATCCATGTTTAAAGGGGGGAACTGTTGTAAAAGGGATTTGCTGTAAAGGCGGTTGTGCAAGCAGGCCAGTCCAGCAGGTCTAACAAGGGAAACAACACACTTGTGTTTCTATCCAATAAGGCCCCACTTGTAGAATTGACTAAAGATGACTTAAAGCAACTACTGGTGACAGAAGAGCCATCACTGTGGCATTACAGTATTCCAGCATCCATGGCTCATGTGGCAACCCCTAGAGACAGCTGGACCGGCACAGCGGCCTACTGCAACGGGGACAAACAAGCCACGCTGGTAATACTGAAGTTTCACTCCCCTTCTCCTTCCTCTCCTCTGCTGCAGAGCCCTGATAACCAGGACTCAGGCCAAAGGAAAGACATCTGTATTCAGCAGTAACAAGGACAAACCTTGTCTCCTTCTGCTGACACAGAGTGTGACCAAGAACAGCAGTGGGCTTAAGAAAAATCCCCAGAAAAGCTACATAGATTCAAGCAGAAAAATGAAGAGCATTTTTCATCTAGCATACATTCAGCTCCTTCAGGAGCATAACACCACACTGATGTGTTGTCAAGAGCATGGCAGCTTCTCTGTAGAGATACTTGAGTAAGCTGAATCAGTATATTTTATTTAACTGTCAGCCCTTCCTTACAGCACTGTATCAAAGTCAAGAAACAAGGCTTCATCCTCATCTGACTCTCAACAAATACTGGCTGCTGGGGTACTTCGGGCAGGCAGAACCTGAGCCAGGGTTTGGAGGGGCACAAACAGAATTAGTAGCATATCAACAATGTCTGATTATCGGAAAGAGCTGAGAACATCCCAAGAAAGTAAAGCTGGGCAGGAACAATCAACGGTAGCAACTTCTGGAGTTTTTCTGTCTGGAAGTTTACATACTGTCAACTGAATTCTCAGTATTTTAATTTCGTCTTTGAGACCAAAATATGAACTCACTTCAATTTACTCAGTCTAAACTTGCTTTCTGAGCAACCCATTGAGACTCTCTGCTTCAAGACAAAATACGGGACAGTGATAGTCCTCCATATCCCCAGCAGGTTATCCTGCTGAGAAGTAGAAAAATAGACTGTACAGTTGCACCATCACTTGAATCTATTTCTAGTGATTTATTTATAGGCAAAAAGGCAGGAAAACTGTACTCCTAGCTCCATTCAAAAATACCAGTTGGCTACAAATGCTCCCAGCTTTCCATCAAGGGATTTTTTTCCCCTCCTCCCAACTGCTCTGCAGTTAGTGCTGTCTTGTACTGTCTCTCTCTAGATGTACCCATTGGAAGTATATGTTGTCAACAATGAAGAAAGCAAACGCTCTGACTTTTCTCCACCCCTTTCATCTATTAGGACAGAAATGCTGGTTATAGTTGGGTTAATTATTACATTCAGTGTTATCCTTTTGGGAAGCAACGACAGGTTACTACCAAGACTGTCACTGCAGATAAACCTTTAGGGCTCTTCTGCTTACCCTACGGATGGAAGTCCTAGAGCCGCTCTGTCCTGAGCAGCCTTTTTGAAGAATTTTTCAGAGGTAAATTCCTTCATTTTGGTGAAATCCTTTTCTTGCTGGACAGGAAAGTTTTGAATATGCTTCAGTTCAGTTATTCGTGTTTAGTTGTTTTATGTCTCTGAACTGATGGCCTGCAACACCCAGTGCCATTTTTTGAGATTCGATTCGCATGACACCTTGCAAAACACAACCTCTTTTCTTCTGAAAATTGTTCCTGCTCATATGTGATTTCTCTCAGCCAAAAATTAAAGTAATTCATCCCACAAATCTGCAAATTTTATATACATGAGACACAGAGTTAATCTTGGCATGTTTCAGCATCTGGATATGAATAACTTGCCTAACTCTGAGGTTTTTTGAGGTAGAGCAAATCATATGCATTACCAACATTAAAATCCATTTTAACTTATATTGTCTCCAGCCCATTCAAGCAGGCTGTTATCATAACTAAACCATTCAGACACAGTCATTTCTTGCCTTCTGCTCCAGCTTTGTAAGTGATCTCTGGGAGATGGTTTTGGAGAAGAAAAGCTAACAATTTAAATCAATTATAAGTGTCTATACATTGATCTGGCACAGGTTCAGTAGCATTTTCCTTAAGGCTGACCCAGAAATATGTGATTATATAGAGAATAATTTATTACTAATAATCAAATGTTTTTATTACGTTTACCTTAAGCAGGTATTGGGCACATGCGTAGCAGCTGTTGTGGTTCCCACTGCCCCGCACCGTGCCAGGGTGCCACACCATTCCGCGGGCAGATCCAGGCTCGGCAAGCTGCCCAAACCTGACGCTGCCCAGCGGGGCGAGCTGGCGGTGGCGTTTCCATCGCTGTTCCCTCATGGAAGCAGCCGTGCCATGGCGGAAAGCGGCCGCAGCCCCGCGCTAAGGGGCGGCCGAGCCACCCTCCGCACCTGTGCCGGCAGGGCGGGGCAGCTGGGCCCGGCACTGCACTGAGGGGCCCCGTGGCAACCGCGCTGCAGGTCACGGCTGGGAATCGCCACTCCTCCCAGGAAGGAAGCTGTCCCGCAGCCCGTGTCCCCCGCGCCCTGGCCAGGGTGCCACGGTGGGCCTGGGGCCGGCTCCTCCACGGGACAGCGCGGCGATGCGGGGCCACCCGGCAGTGGCTCCCCGAGGTGGCTCTTTGCTCCTGAGGGCAGAGGGAGGCAGGAGCCCCGGCAGGGTGGTGGGGCCGGGGGCAGCGGCGGGACCCCCCCAGCCACGGCCCCTGCCCTGCTGAGCGGCTGCGTCCCAGCCTTGCACAGACTCGGCTCTCGGAGAGATGGCTGGGAGGGTACCCGCTCCCTACCGATGAGCCTCCGCAACGCAGCCTGGCCGGCTCCTCTTTCTCCTCACATCAGCAGGAAACTTACATGAAAGGAATTAGTAAAACCTGTGTGCACAACACCTCAGGAAGCGCTGACTCCTCCGCCTTACGCCACCACGGAGGGCAATGAGGCAAAGACGTTTCCGCCGGGGTCCGCTGCCTCTGCTGCGCCTCATGGCTGGCAGAAGCACGGCACTGCTCTCCAGGTGTTTTTAGCTAGGCCAGAAAATGCTTTTTCTCCTTCCTCCAATTGCTTTTTCAGCCCAGGCAGTAGCTCAGCCCACATGGCAGACAGCCCCTCTGGACGACTCCATAGCCATGGCCACTGACCTCCCACTCCAGTCTCTTAGTCTTGACAAAATTCTCCTGTCTTTTTTTTTTTTTTTTTTTTTTTTTTTTTTTTTTTTTTTTTTTTTTTTGTGATGTGTCAGCTGAATATCCGGTTTTTAACACCTACTTGTGTTTTTCGACAAGAACTATCGTGCCTTTTGGTTGTACGTTGTCCATGGAAACTGAGTTTTACAGATCCCTGTTTGGTTATAAAAGATGTCCACAAAATGCACAGTCCTAGTACATTTTAATAAAAAATCAGTTTTCTCTGTTTTCTTGCACAAAAAGTTCCTGCATACTCCTGGTTTTCTGCCATAGGTAACCATTAATTTGAGTTTTTCTGTGTACAGCGGATACACTTGCTTACAGGAATCAAATAGTCATGTTTTCCCTTTAGCCACTGCTTTGGGCATTTGCTTCAGCTACTTAAATAATTTTGCTCAACAAGGGGGCTTTGATGACAAACATCAGACAAGAAGACAGAGGACGATAGTATAAAAAATATTTAGGTTCTTTTGGATATTCAGCAGCATCAAGCAGAATTTCAGAGAAAATGGTTAGACAGGAGCCTTGCTCCTCCATGTAGAAAGCTCAAGCACTTTGGTGGGACACAGAGGTCCGGTGGAAGGTCTTTACATCCTGCTAGACTAGACAAAATTATTAAAGATTTCTGGTTCAGTTTTGACAGTTATGAATAGGAAATTCACTTCTATGAATATGCTGCGTCACTTAATTAAAGCAAGCTATTTTTGTGAACATTTTTGTCCATGAACCCTTTTCTTGAATATTCATTGATGATGGGAATGGACAGAATTTATGGGAATTAATTTAAAATCTGAATCACTATGCTTTAGAATTTTTTATTATACTCATGACCTATTTGTTATAGGTTTTATTTCTAATGTTGGTTTGATTACCTAAAGATAGAAACAGATGCACAGCCACTTGCACAGCATAACAATTGTTCAGTTATTGCTGTAAATAATTATTCATGTTGCATGAAATCCCTCTAGATTTTTTTTTCTATAGTGAGTTTGTATCATTGATTTGAAAATAATTGGAAATCCATCTGAACAGGGGCAGATTCTGCCTTAGGTCTGGTTCTGGTGTACATTTCTAAAGGCACATGTGGACCAGAGCTCAGTTACTAAGAGACAAGAACAATCCCTGCTGTGCCTCCAATACTGATGCCTTATGAGGTCTAGAAAAGATGGCAGGGATGAAAAGAAAAGCACTAAGAGCAGAAAATTTTATGTAGCATATGCTGCTTTGGAGGCTGTGGGCTGATATAGGCTGTGGAAGCTACTCTGATGTATGCCAATAGCTTTTCTGGTCCCTGATATAGCTTGAAATCCTAAGGCACAATGATGCCTTAAACTTCCCCCAAATCCTTAGGCAATGAAATGATTACCCTAAAAGTTCTTTGCCTCTGGAGATGAAGCACGGTCCCAGCTCATAGTCCTGCTTCTCTTATAGCACTGGAATAATGCTCAAAAGAACTAAGCAGAAGTCCCAGGCCATTTGAGCAGATCCTAGAGGACTCAGACATCAAGTCAGGACAAAGACAAAGCTTTCTGATCTTCTCACTCTATCAAACTGTGCTGTTTCAGAGCCTGAAATAGCAGAGAAATGCCTAAGGGTACCATGGTGAGGCCTCTACTGGTATTACAATGCATCAGTTATTTCAATATCTAAAAATATTTAAAAGAAGACCAATCTCAACACAGCTTGGTTTAAAGGGGGGGCGGGGGGGGAGGAGAATAAAAGGAGGATATATATGTGCTTTTATCTTATATTTCTCTATTGAATTTATCATTATACATAGTGTCTGTTTTTCACTTGTTTCATTATCCAGAGACAAGACTATTTAGGCCTGGTTACATGAGCCTCATACCTGGGTTTGTATGAAGCATAGTCCAAGGGTACTGTTTTGAGGAGGTGAGAGTGCTGTGAGAGTGTTCACATTGCATTAGCAATAGCAGTAGCCAAAGGGAGTCCATCTTGGCCTTTGTTCATTTACTTCATTTCCAGAAAAGACTTTTCCTGCCCAACAAGAATTCAATACAAAACTAATAGACCACAGTTAAATACAGGACCGGATGGGGACTTCAGCTGAGAATGTCTGTCTCATTGGACCTCTGTGTCTTGGTTTCTTTACCATGTAAGGTGCAGCAGCATCTGCTCTCATAGTGTCTGGGGAGGTGGCCAAAGTCATTAGAGACTGACATGTATCTGAGAGAGAGGCCTTGGCAGGGCAAGGCATGCTGTGGACTGCTCCTGTCCTGGCCACTCAGTGCCAGGGTGTACACATGGGATGGGAAAGGACCAGGACCCTGGGCCTGTGTCTTTATCACTGCTTCAATTCCCTTCTAGATTTTGGTACTCCTGGTCCCATTCCCATGCCATGAGTAGTTGTCCTTCCCTGCAGAAAGCAGTCATGCAGTCAGGCTTTGTGCTTTAGTTTCTCAGGGTGGAGAGGAAGGAACACGGCACAGCAAGAATGAGCAGTTGAATGCAGTGTAATGCCCCACATTTTCTGAAGGACAGGCAGTGGCGTTAACTGTAATGCCAGAAGTAGAATTTTCATCCTGAAAGGACAGAGAAGATGAATTACATTCTGATATGAATGACAAAAATATCCATGATTCTACTAGACAAGATTAAAAACATTTTAAAGGGCAATTTCTTCCCATGTTTTAGTCTAGGCTTAATGTTAAGCATAGAAGAAACCTCTGCTATTGACAGATCTTTCCATAGCCTTTCAATACATATTCCTGTGGCTTCCCCTGAGGAAACTGAGCTTTGAATGAGGAAAATCCCAGAAGCAGGGTACTGGCTAGCACCAGCTCTAGCGGAGAGTGAAAATCTTTATTCCCAAAACCAAAGGGGATCTCATTACTTATCTACTATTTCTGTCTCTATTGTTCTGTTCATAAGTCAAACCACCCAGTTCATCAGGCTGGTGGGCACATGGTCACATGGGCACATTGGTCACTACTTAAAGACCTCCAGTACCCAAGGATGAACTGAAGAAGTTTACCAAGATTAATTGGTCTGGCTGCTGTCAGCCTGTCTCTAACATGTTACAGGATTGCAAAAAACGCGGAACACGTATTTTTATGTATTCTAGCACCCCAGATATATATATCTATGTACACGTATTCTCAGGCTCACTTAGAGCTTCTCACAGATGGAAGCATACAAGGAGCAACACACAGAAATGTGGAGCAGCCTTGCACAGTTCCTGCCTTGCACATCTGCAGCTCTAGGGAGAAAAGAGACTGAACTCTGAGCCTGTCTCTCGGTCTGCATCTCCTGCTCTCCTGTACCTGCAGCCTGTGACAGAAACATCTGGGCACTAAGGGGGCACCTCAGAGCTCTCTAGAAATTGGAGCTTCCAAGGTGGATAGTCACTTTTAAAAATCCTGGCAGAGAAGGAACCAGAAATGCAGAAAGACATAAAAGCAGAAAAGGAATAGACACTGTGAGACCCAGCTGCCATGCAGAAAGCATCTGGTTCTGAACTGCAAAGTCCTTTTCTGTCAAGGTACTTTCCAAAACAAGTATAGTTAGGACAATTTGCTGAATTCTCAACAAAGTTATGCAGAACACTTTTAATCAGGTCCCTGATTACTTCAGTGTTTGTATGATTAGGCAAACCAAAGTCACCCAAGACCCATGCTTTATCAACACAAAAATATCTATCTTAAACTTTTATTGTCCACTGTATCACATTAAGTAGTTTACCATCTTTCATATTCTTATTCTAACAAAACCTTATGGGGAAAGATATCTTTGAGTAATGTATAGTGGTTAAGTAACCTGTCCAAGGTCACCCGGCTTCATAGCTGGCCAAGAGCATTTTGAGCATCCAAATAGTGCTTTAATCAATGAGCTGTTTTTGCAAAAAAGCAAATAGCCTCCTAAGCTGTGCAAAACCAGATTTTCAAGATGTAATAATCTGCAAATGCCTCCAGTTGCTGTTCTCTTTCACCAGTAATGAAAGCAGGTAAAGCAGATGTAAATTTCCTACAACTAACTTTCCACAGAATCTGTTTTAGGATAAAGAGGAGCTATCCAAAGGAAAATGACACCTATGCAACTAGGAGCTTTTGGAAGCTATGTTTTTATGCTTACATTATGTGTTGCTGTAGTAATGTTTTTTTCCCATTCAAAATTCACCCCTCTGCTGAGATCAACAGCACAGTAATGGTCTTTTTGAATCCTAACCCTTTGTGTTTCCATTTTAGAAATAATCAGGTAGTCCTAATGCCAGATATACTGCATTTGTCATTGTACTAAGGACATATTGAAGGAAAAGTTAAGCTACTTTCCTCACAAAAATGGTATTTAGAAACTAGGGGTTTTTAGAAAGAGGAGGCAACACCCAGTGATCACCAGCCACTTACTGGCTCATTCTACCCAGCCAGTCCTTTGGGGGGGTTTCCATTTCCAGGCAACACAACCTGTACCCTACTACAGGGATGCAATCATGAACACTCCAAATCTCCATAGCTGCCTGGCACTGCCAGCATGTTCTTACTCATCCTGCTTACATAATGTGTTGCTGTAGTGTTGTCACTGAGCACTGTAATAAATGGCAGAAACAGCCTCTGCTTTGCTGAGTTACTCTGAGCTGAGGGGAGAAGTTGTCTCCCCAGGCCAGCATGGAGCCATATGTAGGCAGATCCTCTGACTGAAGGATTTCCACTTTGACTTTGATCCTGTTGCAGGCACTTCTATAATATCTTTTTTTTTTTTTAATTTAGGTCCTGCCTGAGGTCTGTGTTTGGCTCTAATGCCTTTTGACTGATGGGCATCCCTGCTAAGGGGTATTATGCAGGCACAGTGCTCTTCCCCCTTCATGGTGTGCACTTCTCAGTGTGGTGAGATGTGATGCTGGGCTCAGTGCTAATGTGTGTGCTGTCCTCCTATAGTGGAGGTGGGAATATTGCACAAAAGTACCCTACAAAGTTTTGCATCATTCAGGTAAGGATAAATCCCATCATTCCCAAAGTAAGCTGTATCTGGTGGGTAGATATGTAAGTTAAAATACAGAGATTGGCTCATAAAAGAAAGTGGTACCTTCAAGATATATGGGATTATTAGTAACCGAGAGCTTATAGACCTCGTATACCTTCCATCTAAAACATCCTAACCTTTTCTGTTCCTTCTGTCTCTGGATAGGTTTAGCCTGGATCTCTCATAAGCAGCTTGTATCAACAGGGAGCCTGGCATGGAGTGCTAAGAGAAGTATTTATATCACTTAGTGGCACTGCACGTACGCTGCCTGTGCACTTTGAAGTTGCTGTGTTAGCTGCAGGATGTATCATGTCCTTTCCACTGCTTCTGAAAGACTGGCCGACACTTGGATTCGTAAGGATTACATTTTTAATGCTATTCTTAGATTTTCCTCAGTGGGATACCTGGTGTTCCCACTAATCCTGTCATTGGCAAAAAGCTGCAAATATAGGGCTTATTTTCCCATGGAGACACCAGGAAGAAATGGCTACTGCCAATGCAGGCCATGAACAAACTTGTCAGTCCTTTGTGCTGCTGGATCTCAGAACTTCCAGCCCATGGGGGCCCATGAATGGGGTCAAGCCCCAGAAGACCACACCTTCTTCAAAGAAAAGGTTATATTTATATGTTTCTGTTCACCACAAATATTTCCCTGTCACATTGTCTGCGGCACATCAGTATCTCTGTCCACTAGGCTGAAGAGCAGGAGCTTTTTTGTCAGTGATGAGCATGTCATGCTGTGGCTTGGGACAGAATATAATAGTGGAGGTGGGTAAAACTGCCATAGATAGATTATTACTATTTTGAAATGTGACCTGTACACCAAACCCAATTTCTAGACTGAGAAAACTGCATTGGTTATTTAATATCCTTGGGTGGTCATGACCTCTGTTATGCATTTCATAGCTTATAAGGCTTTACTGCTGCCCAAATGTTCCTTACAGGTTTGGGTATTTGATGGTAACTGTAAACTCAGACTCCACCTACAACTCAGTCTTTCAAGCCACTGTTCACTGTGAATCCCATGCAGCAAAGCACATCTTCACCTTCAAGAAGATGAGTAAGAATTAGAGGATCTAGTATTAAAATGTTTTACTTAAAGTCAATGGAATTGCTCATGTATGGTATACAAGAACCAGTTCACTGGGTTTCTACTCCATCATGGATTTCTTAATAATTTTAGAGACTATTTAGAGGTTTATTTGGAGGCTTATTAGCCTCTTTCTTGGAGCTTCTTCCTACAAGCCATTTACCTTGTGATCCTGCCTGTTGTTAAGAATAAAGTTCAGATAGCACAATCTAATATTTCAGGATGTTTTATGTTTAAAAATCCAAGTTTGTGGCAGGGACATTTTGCTAAATTAAAATAAAAGAGTAAAATACTGTCAGACCCCCTTAATAATTGGGTATGACCCTTTCCACGTATTTCTTTCTACTTGTCAGCTGGAAAGGATAAAATATGGCAGGTTTTTCCATTTGACACACAATAGGCTCTGAGTGAATTGTTATGTAAATTACATTTCTTTAAGTTCAACTTTGGAGTAAAGAAAGACTAAGTAATGAAATGAAGAAGGAAATTTGCAGGCTTGTGGGAAATACTATTCAATGAATAAGACCCCACCAGCAGAGACACTATAGTATGGTGCAGGGGCTGATTAGAAATCTGACCAGAAAGTCAGTCTGTGTCATGTATTTTTAATTAAAAAACATCAAACTTGGAGTGTAACGGGGGAAAAAGGTCTCCTTTCAAAAAATAGTCTCAGATCCCACAGTCCAACAACAATAAATTAAGCTAACAGCTTTAGAAATATCTTGGAGTCTTTCATAAGGCTGTGTTACTAATAGGTTGTTGAGACAGGCTTTTTCTGAAAAATCTTTCATGAACCTGCTGCACAAGCCCTTTTCAAATAAGAAAGTCTACTTCCCTGAGGACATAGGCATGAGACAGCACTGCAAAACTGCACATTTCGCTCAGCATTATCCACAGCCTACCGACACGTTCTTCCCCCCTTCATATTTGCCTGCTTAACACCCTCTCCAGGATGTCTGTGCTGACAGTGGGGGACAAGGGGAAGCAGGCAGAGGCGGGGTGCCTGCTTCCCCTTGTCCCATGCCCCAAATTTGCTATTGTTTCCACCAAAAGTTCACTCGATGTTTACTGTCAGGTAGTGCTGTGTATGTGAGACTTTACCATGTAGAGTGGACAAGGCTACTGGCCAGGCCAACTGGAAGAGATTTAGTGCCATTAATCATAACTCATTGGTGTCAATGGTAAGACTCTTTCTGACCTCAGTGGAGCCAAGACTTCAATCCAGACAGTCCAAGTCTGATCAAAGAAATTCTACATGAGACAATGCCTGAATTATCAGCAGAAACTAGTTATGAATCCTTCTTGAACAGATGAAAGAAATAGTGAAAATATTTGGTTCAATTTCGACAAAGGCAAGGGTTTGATCTTGCACTCTGCAGACTGGGAATTCATGAATTCATGAATTTCCTGAATCTACTGAATGCCACTCAATCCTGCAAAAATAATCATTGAGTGGCATTCAGTAGATTATTTAACCTCCATCTAATACAAGTTTTCCACCAATGAAGTGGGAACTGTAAAATCTGAGCACATAATTTACAGCTCTGAGGACTAACATGACTTGAGCCAGGCCTGGTGTAGGGGAAGGGCTACGTGGGATTTCTTCAAGCCATCACTTTAGTCAGTACCATGCTGTTGAGATGCGAGTTCTGCAGAAGATATATAAATACCTGTACATTTCAATTTGTAGAGAAGGAAGCTCTGCATATACCCAATATTGGCACCATTATGTTACCGTCACTACCTAATCTGGTTTTCATTTAGCAGTTAATAAAAAGTCATGCTGGAAAGCTCCACTTTCACTACCATTTACTTTCAGACTCTTTTTGGTTCATTTTGCCAGCATAGTCTAAATGTTTGAGACTGTGTATGCAGAAAGGAATTGCAGCTGAGAAAAATATTAAAAACACCTTGACAAGCCCTGATTCATTATTAACTTTTTTTTTGGCACAGAACTGTCAAAAATAAAAGAAGACTAGAAGCTAAAGTTATGGCTTTAAACCTCAATTTCTGTCTTTATTAATGCATCAGGTACAGATTTTTCCAAGACAGTGGTCCATGGTCCACTGAAATGAAAGCTTTAATGGGGTTCATTTGAAGCCCTAAACTATGTATTTCCCACGCTTTGCAATGGACACTTACAGCTCGACACCAGACAGCACTCTTGTCTTTCCAACTGGTTTTGTTTATCAAAAAAGCCTTCCCCTTGATAGTGTAGGAATGACTACAAATACCACAGTAATTTTCCTTGTCATTTCTTTATGGTCTGAAATAGGTATTTAATCTGGTATAAAATAGACAGACTTACCAGTATAAACTCTCCATATCTCACTGAAGTCCAGGGCCTGTTTTCTCCTGCAATTACAACAGTGTGATTTTACTGATGTAAGTGGAGAGCTGCATCTAGATCACCCGTAGCCCTGCAAGTGTGGAAAAGGGTTTCTCACTGATCTAAATCAAATGCAGAGCCAGATTAACACCACTGGCAACAACTAGGTTATACATGCAGAATGGCATGCCCGTCAGTCACTCTGATCTACACCCTATACATAACAATACATCTCTGTCAATTGTACTTCAGTAATGTATTATTAAAATAATTTCTGTAGTATATAAAGCAGGAATGAAAACAGTATGATGTGCAAGGGAATAAAACTGTTAAAGATTTTAATTAGCTGAATATTATTGTGAATAGTCTTGATCCTAGAAAATGATGGAAAGATCCCTTTTTCTCCCTCAGTGCTTTAAGCTCTCCATCTTATTCCTCCTTTGTCAACAGCACTAAAACAGTGAGTGAATACCCAGAAGTAGGTCAGGATTGCTAATATCCAAGGATACCATGTTTCTGTGGTTACCTTAGCACTCCCTCCCTTTCTCCCCCTCCTTCCCTCCCTGGAACCAAAGCACAGCCCCCATACCATCACTCCACACCAGTGCTGCATCACGCACTTCAAAACTGCTGCTCCTGAATTACACCCACGCTACCACACACAGTGTGCACCACAGCTCCAGGCTAGGAGCCAAACCTGTGATGCCCGTGGAAGGAGCTGTGAGCTGCAGGGTGCCGAGGCCAGGTGCCACACTTTGCCTGTCAGGCTGTCTGTCCTCTGCCATGCTGCATCAGCACCTTCCCCGTATGACGGACAGGAGGCAGTGGAAGAGCTGCCAGAGATCAGTACCCTGGGATCCATGGCCCAGCTGCACCTGATGGGGTGCTGGATGGGAATCAGCAGACTGGCAAGTATAAGGCCACCCTATCACTCCACAACACCACCCAGAGCCAATCAGAGAAATTAAGTGAGAGTCTTCTGTGCCACTGCAGCCCTGATGCCCTCACGCATGACTGAAGGGGATGTTTCTCTTCCAGGCATTCCAGATAGGATGACATAAAATAGACTGTGGCTGTGGACATGGAAACAGAGAGGCAAAGCTTAAGGCATAAACACAAAGCAAATCAAACTGTGGCAGCTGTGTACAAAATGGGCCAGCTCTGCATTTGAAGGTGTGAGAAAGGAGCAAGCAGGCTCTGCTCGGAAAGACAGGCTTGTGAGATGTGACAACTTTAGCCCTGATTCATCATGGGGTAAATTTGCCAAAAGTGGGGCTAGGCCAACAGGGACTGAAGGGCTCGGCATTGATTCATGTTTGGGCAGGCTTTGTACTCAGCTTTTGTTTGACTGGGATATTCTTTCCCTGTTTTTTGACAGGACTCATGGAGTAGTAGAAGCAAGACAAAGAGCCTGGCAACTGTGGTTCATTTTCAGCAGTCTTATGGAGTACTGTGTCTGTTAAACTTGGTGGCTCTAAATTTGGGACATATTTGCCCTTCTTTGTTGTTGACACCAAGGTTCATGCCAACCAGGTCTCTTGTCAGACTCTTCAGGGAGCACCCTCAGCGGTGGGAGACATGCTGGGCCAAACAAGCATGTTTGCAGGGTTTGGATTAGAGCTCTTGCTGGTGCATACCAGCACAGCCCAGCAGCAGATGTTTTAGGACCACATGACTTGAAGCGACTGAATTACTGAATCCAGTCATGATTGCAGACTTCATGAAATACTTGTTTAATCTGGAAGGGTCCAGACAGCATCTACTCTACACCAAGCAGTTCCAGCACTGTATCAGTCACCCTCTGACAGTACTTGCCAAGAACTGTGTGTCAGTTTTAACCATTTTAGGTACCTGCTGAGTGCCAGATTTAAGGAACTTTCCACTTTGACAAATTAACATTTCTCTTCTGTCCAATTTTCCCTCAACTCATATAACCTTCATATCTGCCTTCCTGTTGTTGTCAGCCTAAAAGAATACCCTTGGAATTTAGTCTTGATTGAAACTGAGGCTGTAAGCATTTTAAATTCTAATTTTTCACCATGTGAATGGGAGGATCTCCAGGATTTGGGCTAACTGCTCTGCAAATGTGTATAGGTCCATCAGCTTTCTACCTATGAACTGGTAACAAAGGATGTGATCAGATAAAGTGGGTGGAATACAAATCTTTTAGCTCTGGTGGATACATAAGCTCTTCATGGAATTCTAGACAACAAAACACCAACAAATTACAACACAAACCATCAACTTTCACCCAGTACCATCTGCAGCAAATCAGAAAAATTGTGTTTGACGGAACCTTTATGACAGGAGTTTAGTCGTCATCTGACAAACACAGAAGTGAATTAGAATTTCATTCAGAAATAATTCCTAGTGTTAAAAAGCTAGTTATTTTTAGTTTCTCTTTTAAATTTTTCTGGTCAGCTTCAGCTTACAACTATTGTTTCTTATTGTGCTTTTCTCCACTAAATTAAAGAGTTCTTTAACACCTGGTATTTTCTCACTGTGAAGTTATTCACACTATAATCAGGACACTTCTCCATATTCTTCTTGATAAGCATAACAGGTTAAGCATTCTGACTTTTTAAATAGAAAGTATTATATCAAATTTTAATCCTGTTTTTCTCAAAATCTTTTTGGAACTCTTTTCTGCAACTTCATCATTTTTTCAATATTCTGTTGAAAATGTGGATGCTCAAGCATTATCCAGCAGCCCACTGGAAGTATCATAATGCCATTTGCAAAGGAAAAATCTGCACTTTATTATTCCTCTCTTTACTCATCCAAGAATCACATTCAGACCTCCTTTTATATTAATGTCTGTTATCTAATGAGTTGCCAAGCCAATTCTTTGTGGAGTTTTATCTGTAAATTGTCCACATACGCTGATTTAAATTGATAGCTAAGTGACATACACCATTTGGCATCTCCAGCTCCTGAAAGTCCAGTAGTCAGTTCAAGGGCTCGTTTTTCCATCCATATGCCCATAACATATAGAAATGCAATTGTACATGCCTGTCTGTCTGTTCCCTCTCAGGTCATCTAGTCCATTTTCCCCACCATGCCCCAGAACATTCTGGATCTCTGTTTTCCAAATCTGTACATACAATCTGTAGTGCTAATGCAGCTTTTCAGTTTGCATGGTTCTGGCATTACACACAGTGTCTGTGATTCAGCCAAGATTTCCAGAGAGAATGCTATAGGCTGCCCATACACAGAGCATGGGGTAATTGTCTGAGCCCAGGAGGACACGGTGAGCAGGGAGGGAGGCACCCTTCAGACAGAGAAACACTGCGAGGGAATTGGCTAGAGGGCAAAATGTGCAGCAGCAGCAGACAAAATGGGCAGGGGACAGGCAGACAGGGAGGATCTGCTGTGCTGGTTGCCTTTTTGAGTAAACTTGTCTTTTTTCCCCACCATCAACCTCTGTTCTTCAGCTTGTCACTTACTGTATTACCTTTTCCTCCACCCTACTTTCCCCTACAACGTCCTTTCTCCTGCTGCCTTTTATTCCCAGTTGACTCATTCTGACTTAGACTCACCCTCCCCTGCCAAAGCTCTTCATGGAAACAGCATTCCTCCTGCTGTTTTCACACCCGTCTTTTGCGTCCTATGTGTCACTCCCCTGTCCCTTGTCCTCCTTCAGGAGATTAGGATGTTTCTGGGGCGGGGACTACTTGGAGCTGTGTTCACCCAGTCCCTTTGCAACTGGGCCCCTGCACCTGCCAATTTTATTTTAGCTGCTCCCCTAATAAATGTGACTAATCGCAGTAGCACTGTGATGTCTAGTAGGAGAGACTGATGAAATAATTGTGTAGTGGGGATGAAACAGTCAGGCTGATGGTGAAGCAAAGCAGGCATTAGCTGTACCAACCTTACATAACATTGCAGGCTGAGTGAGAAGCACCCAGAAGGAACTCACTTCTTATCTCACCCCTTCCTCCCCCTTTATTATGAAAAAGGGAAAAAAAAGAAAGAAAAAAAAAAAAAGAAAAAAAATTAGTAATATTTCCTTTACCGCTGCCGCATGCCTGGGTGCAGGTCCCTGGGCTTGCAGAGGGGTGGCAGGGACAGCTGCCACTCTGTGCCAGCTCAGGACTCACTCCAGCTCAGATCCCACATGGTTTGCTGGGCACAGAGTCAGGTGTCACTGTTAAAAAATGGTTCTCTGCCTTCTGATTCATGATGGCTTTTTTCTGTGTTGCAGTGGATGTGAAATATAATTTGAGTTTCAATATATAGCTGGGGGGGGCTTTCTTCCCTTGTTAATTAATTATAACCCTTGTCTGTACTGATGCTTATGTCATTTTAGAGGGCTGATATCTGCTAACCACCTTTCTGAAAGATTACAAAAGACCCGTGAAAATGAGAATAGGGAGATGGACGGATGGGTGGATGGATGAGGGATGCCTCTATTACAAGGAACGAGCACAGAAAGCTTGGATTAGGGTGAACAGCTGGTGCGGATTCAATAATCAACTGCTCTGAAAGAAAAGCCTATTTTTTCTCATCTCATGGCATTAGAGAACAGGATGCCAGAGCTGCCAACCTCACAATTGAAATCTGCCCACACAGAATAGCAAATTCCCCTTGGCTTGCATTTAAATGCTCCTGGCTCAATTATAAGTCCATACAGTCTTTAATACATACATGTGGTCTGCATATTATCCTGCAAACAGAGCACTGCACTAGTTCTCTCAGCATGTCTCTGCCTTCATTTTAACACCAAAGGGAGGGACGGGGTGGGGGGAGAGAAAGGAGGACAGAGAGCTTATCGAGTTTACAGCTGCTGCTGAGAATATTGGTTTGATTCAGGATTCATTTGGTCAGGATTCATTTCCACAACAGGCAGGAGGTTGGGGCGATGAGTGTTGGTTTAGCAGACTCAGGAGGTCATTCTTCAGGACCGCCCTTTGGGAATAGCACTCCCCTCCAAGGAGCCAGCCTGCAGGTGGGAGCCATCCTGGTGAGCTGTGGTGTGAGGAAGGGCTGACACTTGCAGCTCTCAGCACCCAGAGGGGAACAGCGGAGCTGACAGAGACATCTCCATATGAAAAATGAGGAGACTTGTTGGCTATTGATTTTCCCAGGTATTTTGGTGATGCTAAACATGGCAGGGTTACCAAGACTTTCTCCGACCCTATTAGCAGCAGCAGCAGCAGCAGCTACAATGCAGTCTTCCTTCCCTTCACCCCAGGCCAGCAGCCAGTCCTGGAGGCAAACAAAGCCTCTCACTTTGTTTCCACAGCACCTGAGCCCTCTCCTTGAGCTGTGCACCTGCCCAGGTGTCAGGGGTTCCACTGTGATCTAGAGAGCATGAACTACCTGACCATGATGGTGACAAATGGAACAGCAAACAGCTGCCAGGTGGGCCATTATTTTCTTCATTCTGCCAGATGTGAATAAGAGGTTAACAGCTCAATACATCACACTTGACCCCATCAACCAGTCTCTTGTCTTTTCAGAAAAGTAGAGGAAATATATCAGGTTTAATACCCTCTTTATTTTGAAAGATCAGGATAACAGTGACCAGCACTCTTGTTATCACATAGTTTCGATCCGTAACAGGATACTGAATATTCAAAGGGAGAGAACCCAAAAGCTTGGGCTGCAGGTTTGCAGCCGACCCTATTAATAGCCACATCATATTCCTGTTTATTCAGTGGCCTTTTTTTTAAGGGAAAACACAGCTCATCCCTGCTGCCCCAAATGCAAGGAGAAGACTGGAAGGGGCTGCATGAAAATGTGTCAGCCTGGGTCCCTCCTGTGCTTCTTGCAGAAAGGAAAGGAAGATATTAATGCAGATGATTTTGTTACATAAATACATGTTGTATCAGGGCCATTTTTAGCGTTTGTGGGGGTGTGAAGAACTTCTTCAAGCTGCGTATCTATTTCATAGGATTCAGCTGAACTGAGGAAAAGGACAGAGAGTTTTAAGGTAAACTATCAAGATACATTTATTTAAGCCCACACAATTCTGTGCAGAGCTCCACATGACAGAAACAGTATTTCAGTAGCATGTCTCTGGCCTCAATAGTGCTTTTTAATGCTTTGTAACTCGAAGACATCTTAATACAATTGGATAAAATTAAGGACAAATTTGTCATCAAATTTCAAATATTGTGTCTGCCATTTGTCTTCAGAGAGTTTCAGTTTCTTTGAATTCCAAAGGGCTGCAATACTTAATTAAAATGAAATTTTAAGATCTAGAAAAGTAATTTTTAATTTAATCTCAAAGTCATTTAAACTTCAAATGGATAATTTTCTTGTCAGGAAGGAGCCCATTTTTGAACAAAAAATAAAATCTGGGGGTAATTTCACAAATCAAGTTCATAAAATACAGAACTTCTCTTCATCTCTGAGCAGTTTTCTGTCATTCTTTCCACTTCAACTCCATGTCCCATTCAGCCCTGAGAGGTGCATGGGGCCCACTTCACCCTTCCTGATGTGTTCATCCCTACAGAAGGCAGAGAGTGAACTGTGGCCCTCAGCAGAGCTGTGCCAGCTAGGAACATCTTCCACCCAGCCTAAAAATGGGCCAGGTTTAGCTGTAGGTGGTGGCTCAGGGTGGCTGGGGCTGGTGTGGGCAAAAACAGATTTTCCCCTCCTTCCACACTGGAAATGTCCAGCTACCAAAGCAGCAAGGAGATCCTCTGAGGGGTTTTGGCTGCAAATGTTTCCAAAAAGCATTTTCCTATATTATCTCAGTGGCCATCTGGGAACATTTTCCTTCTGGAACGCAGTTTTAGGGGACTGTGTTTCACTTACAGGAAGGCATTGCCAAAGGGAAGTTTTCATGGGATTAACTAGTGCTACTTTTTTTGTTTCTTATGCTCCAAAATGATCTGGTTGTTTTTAAAGGATTTTTTTGTTTGTTTGTTGGTTTGGGGTTTTTTACAAAAAGGACATAAAAATCTAACATTTATAAATAATCTGACCTTGGTAATCTGGTTAATCTCCACACAGTGCCTACACTCTGTGTTTCTCAGAGCTTGCCACATCTCAGAGCTCTGCAACCTACATGGCAGATCCCAGCTGGGCCACTGCCATCTACAAGGTGCTTAAAACTAAAGTAAGGAGAAGAAGGTTAAGGAGGAGAAAGGTTACCTAAATAAGTCTAGTTTAATATATTGCACATCCATGCCAGCCTTCATCCAGAGTATTTGAAAAACATGGTAAAGAATGTTAGTCTTATTTAATAAAATCTGGCAGAGAGAGGAGTCCATGTTTTGGGCACTTCCCCATTTTGGAACTCAGCTTTTCTGCCTCAGGGGTCAAGTTTCTGAAACCAGAATTTTAAATTCATCCTGAATTTGCTGCCATCTGTGAACTACTGCTCTAAAAGATTAATTTAAAGCCACCCTCTGAACTTGTGGTTTAAGTGGAAAAGAAGTCTTGAATTAATTTCACTGCTTACAATAGTTCTTTTTGGTGCTATAATGACAAGGAAGACTCAAACTCCCACTTGGGTCCCATATTTACTCCTCAATGCTCTATTTGCTCATTCTGTTGATGACTTTATCTCAGATTTATTTTGAAGACACTATACTCCAGATGAAAATCTATCCTGCTGGGAAGGGAAGAAAGGTTTAACATTATTGCTCAGCATTCGTCAAAGGAGACAAGATAAATGCAATACATCATAATGATAAGGATTTCTGGGTGACCCCTTAGACTCTAGACCGCAGCTTTGGTGACAGTGTAAGAGGAGATTCAGGAATTTGGAAAGACTTCAGAGAGGTCATATTCTGTGGGGAGCAATAATACTGCTAAAACTGTACTTTACACAGGCTGACTGCCCAAAGCTATGGCTTTTCTTTCTGGAGCAGGAAATAAAAATATTTGGGATGTGCATCTTGAGCAAAGAGTAAAATTCATTTGCAGTAATAATGCATTCAATGTGAAAGAAATAAAACAACAGAAGTCTCATCATTAAGAACACTTGAATCTGATTCAAAGTGAGAAACACATTGGAAAGCGGCATCCAGTACCAGCTACAAGGACAGCTGAATGGAGAAAATAATACAAAGACAAAAAACTATTGTTTCCATTAGAAACATAAAGTATCTCCAAAATGTTTGTTTACTCTAACTGCTTGCCACACAATAATTTCACAAAAGCACTTTTCAGTGTGTGACAGCTGAGACTTAAGAGAAATTGCAAAACCCAGACCTCACAAAACAAGTCACTGGGGCAAGTAGGTTAAAAATTAACAAGACCTGTAAACAATAAAACAAATGAAATCATCCTCTTAGACTCACACTCTGCTTTACAAAAGAGAAAGTAAGGAAAATATAGAAAGGAAAGAAAATGCAGTTCAATGTCTTCAGCATGTGGCTAGGAAGCAGGAGGAGATCAGCCTGGGATTTTGTGAAGATTTCACTGAATTTGATCTCTGTAGCAGCAGTCCCAGCTCAGACACAATGCCCCTGGGACTGCTGGGAGCCAGCACTGTGGTATCACCAAGCACCTCACTGAAGTATCTTTCTGCAGTCACAGCAGTAGTGGACATTTCTGAAGGGTCAAACACAGCTAAAATCTGTATATAACTATCTGTATGTATACATGCCCGTTCTCTTCCACCTAACTAAGGTGCTTAAGTCAGGGCCTTTGAAGCTCTTGTACCCCTCTCTAAGTAAGAAAGAGAAGGAGGATATTTCAGGAGGTGGATTTGGCTTTGTTTCCAAGGGGCAATTTTTGCTGGTAGCTAAAGCAATGTAATCTTCACCTCCTCTCCACCCATGTCAGCACAGGTAGGCAGTTGACAGTGGAGCAATGTTGTGAACTGGGTTAAAAGAAAACTCAAAAAGTTCTGACCAGACAACTAACACACCAACCAAATAAACCCCACAGAAATTAGATAAGCCTACAGTTTAGTGGATGAAATAAGTAGTGACCTGATAATGAAGCCATTTGTTCTCCAGAGACATGTTCATCCCTGTGGGTTTAAGAATACAGAATCAATTTAAGAATCCAGATGGGCACAACAGGTACCAAACACATTCCACAGGACCTTTCCTCAGGGACATGAAAGTTGGAATGATTGCATGAACAGATACAAAAGGGAAACACTAAGAACAGGTAAATCTCAAATTCGTAGTAAATTTATGAGAAGTGGAATGACCTTTATTCATCTTCCTTCATCTCTCATCCTTACAAGGAGAGAGAAAAAAAAAGTTGATTTTACTATGTTATGTTAGCTCTTTTTCAGCAGACACAGTGGACTGTATTTTGTTCCTGTAAAGCTACTGCCAGCAAAGGTTATATTTGTACTAATGTGCTGCTTTGTTCTCAGCACTGTACAAAAAGTTAGATTATAAGGACACAGACACAGTATTTATTCAATCACTGTAATACATTACATTCCTACTCAGTGATATTTCAATATACTCACACAGGAATTTAGAACTGAAAGTTTCCTTAGAAAAATATCTTCCTCTTTTTTTTCCTCATGTAACCATACTAGACGAATATCCTAAATGATTATATATATATATCTGTATAAACATGTATTATGCTGTTTTGCTGGTGCTGTAGATGGTTGCATGCACACATCTTTGCCTGTTCAAACAGGACCTGCAGCCTAGCTGTATTTGTTAAATCTTGCCTAACTCTATTTGATAAATGCTCCCTTTAAAATCTTTCCTCTATAGCATGAAAAGTCAATGCCCTAATTTTAAGTTGCCCTTTGAAAGCGAGCCAGTATTCAGATGGATATTGAATCCGGGCCTGCTGGTTGTTCTACAGCAGTGTTTGGAAGGCTGCTGTTCTAATGAATGTGCTAACATTTGATACACACACTAAGAAAATCAATAGCACTATTTTTAAAAAAGCATGCAGCTTTACTAAGTACATTGTCACTACCCCGTTGTGCAAAATTTACTAGAAACCTCCCTATATGTTAAATTGCCGCATCTGGTTCATTTCTCACTTGCCTGGCAGAATGCAAAATACCAGACTTCAAGGACATCCAAAGTCAGCCTCTGAAGCAGAAAAAATATGGTTATTTAAGTTTGAAGTGTATGTGGCAGGTAGTACCTGAAACCCTCATGCAAGTGGCAGTTTTTCCTCATTTCTGCCCTGCTGTTTGCACATAAGACACCTAGGGGACCCAACGATTTTCACATCAGAAATTCTTGCTGCTGTGGTTTCTGAATGAATTGGGTAACTATGGGCAGAGAATAAAATGCTTTTATAATCACCGTTGAATAAATTAATCCCTGCTCTTTAGTTCCTTGTCTTCACTAGGCAAATGCACTGCAAAGTTCTTGAATCTCAGCTTTAGATCTGCTCCAGCCCATCTAAGTCACTCTGTTTTCCAAGCAGCTACTGAAAATACACAGCCCATGTGAGTGAACAGGCTAAAAACCTGTAAGGGAAAGGAATATGTTTAAGAAGCAAACCCAGATGAAATCCAAATGCAGTATATATTCAAGCACTTCTAGTCACACAGACTTAATTCTAGATCTGGAAATGTGTCTTCTCCTTAAGGAACTGATTCAATGCTATAGTATGTAGGCATATACTTGAACCAGGGACTAAATATAATACTAAAGAAGTTAACAGTTAAGGAAAGGTAGAAGATTAAACAGGTAAAAATCTAATAGTACATTCAACTATATTTTCAGTCTCTGAAAAGTTTCAAAATTTAGGAATATAAAACTATGTGAATCAATCAAAACTAGTTACTTTTATCATTTGACTCTTCAGGTCTAGTTAATTGCCAAAACATGGCCCCAACCTCATCAGAAGGAACAGAGATTTCTTCATATACATTTGTATATGCCTATAGCAGACATAGGTTATCTGAGAAAGGAGTAGCTTCCCCAGAGGAAAAATTTAGATTTTTCATGTGGTCCACATGTTCCAGAAGATGAGCTGGTGACCTTGCTCAAGAGAGCTTTGGCTGGAACTCAGGAAAAAAAGAGTTTATGACTTAGGTCTTTTCTGACTTAAACAATTCTGTAAGTCTCTGATTTTATGTGAAAAATATTTCTTTTTTCTTCTAGTTCAAGCAAGCAATGATCATGATAGAAAATATATGTTGCGGTGTGCTCTGGCCAGTTTCGGTTTATCTCATGGCCAGGCTTTGCTATCTCCCTCCTCCCCCCCTTGGTATCCAGTTCCCCCCCCGGAGGGCTCTGTATTTCGCAATCCTATACAAAGCCCGCCAAATTCAACCCCCGCACTCCTTCTCCATAGGATGTTTGTATCCTCCCCCGCCCCCTCGTGTTGGTATATATGTAACTATAACACGCCGTGCCAGCGCTTCTCTGGCACAACCCTGGTGCCAAATAAACCATCTGAGAGGCCCCTTCGCTTTGTCTCTCCTTCCTTGGTGCGCCTGTAACATCGGTGGACTAGGTGAACCCCTGCCAGAACTTCGCCAGCCCTCTTGTGCCTTCGGAGCAGCCCGGCCAGCCCCTGGAACCGCGAGTGGATGCCCTGTGGCCCTGCCAACGGCATTGCGGCAAATACATGACTTGTTTTTTTAAAAAATTACTGTATATCATTTCAACAGTAGGGCTCCAAAAGAAAACATAATACTGAAATGTTCATATAACATATGGTATCTTTCCAAAGTCCTGTAGAACTGATACAGAAAAGATAGAATATTCTTAGCAGAGATTCAGAGGATATTCACAAAATGGAATATTTGGTAATTCAAAGAATATTTTTCCCCACAATGAATAATTAGACAGGGAAACTCATTGTCACAGACTGTTATCCGTGTGGAGAATAGAATCAAAGTGCAGATTCAAGGGAAGAATAGGCACTTTAATGGGTTAAAAGTACATAAGCACAAACTCAAATATAAATCATGTTCCATGCAATATCTCACCACGAGGGATTAGGATTGAGATTTTCTTGCCGGTAGATTACTACTGTTGCCCTTCTGTCCTTCTTCTTGCTTTGTCCTCCTAGATGCCTGGTGGGTGTCCTAGCCAGACAAAATACCAGGCTATCTAGGTCACAGACACCAAGTCATTGCAGCAGCTCTGCTTCTTTGAAACATTTCTCTCCCTTTTGAGAAAGGGATAAAAGCACAGGAAGTTTTAAGAAGTGGTTCTTGCTTCTCTTACAAGAGCACTGAGAGTCTCCAGGCTATGCTGTTCTCCAGGCCACCCACAGCACCAAGAAACAAGCATGGCACTGGGCAAGCCTGGCCACAGCTGCATCAGTCCCTGTGGCACAGACCTGCACACAGCCTGAAGCAGCTAGCACAGCCAGCAGGCACAGGCTTCAGCCTTGTGGGCATCTCGAACCACACCTGTGTGAAAGCCTGGGCTGACATCTCCTACCTTGCTACAAGTGGTAGTGAGCTTAAAGCTGTGATGGCGATGCCCGCTGCTGCAGCAGTCAGCTCTGGCCTGCTGTGTTGCTACCTATCTAAATGTCATTATCCCCACTTCCAAAAGACACCTAGGATCAAAAAGGAAATGAACCAAATTACCCAATTTATCTGTAAATATTAGGTGAGGAATTGATCCCAGTGTTCTTAGACCCCAATGGACTGCTTTAACTCCACATTCCCTCCTACAGAGACACTATAAAATTAGACTAAAGTGGTCTCTATGCATTTATAAATGTCTTACACCAGGAATTCAGAGAAGAAAAAGACTATTCTGCCCTTCATGCATAAGCAGTATCATGTAAACAGGAAAGAGTGGGAAGGCAATCTCCGCTACAGGCCTTTCTAATGAAACTGTACTTGTGAAACTACAATCCAATAAGGAATAGGCAGGAGAGCTCAGGAAATCATCTGTAGATCCATGGCTCATTCTGAACCCACATTATTCAAACTAAAACAGTAACCTTATGCAAGAAGTCCAAAGGCTGGTGACTGAAAAGGCACCGCACACTGCTGCCATATGAGCAATAGTCAATGAAGAGAGGGGAAGCCTGCAGAGGCAGAGCATCCACAAATGTGATGGCAGGATGGAGCAGCAAGAAGGTCTGCAGACAAATGTATCTGTAGTTCACTGAGCTACCACAAACATTTGCTGAATTCTTCCCCACATTCTTCTTTCTCATATTATTTAATCTGCCTCACTAAATAAAGTCCTTCACCAAAAAGTCAGGCTATTACAGATTGTTCTGTGGTCTGGTATCACACAGGGTATCTAGCACACAAATATTAGGTTAGCTTCTGGGCAGGTAGTCATCAGGTCTAACCTCATAGAATACCAGCTGTTTTCTCTCTTTAGGTGACATGCCTTTCCACATATAAGTGATATAAATGCCTGCATTTCTGCCAGATCAGTAGGCAGTATCACTTAGCACCCAGAACATGGGCTCTGCTGACTCTTTGAGCTCCTTCTGCTCCTGAGGCAGTTCACTCAATCATGATTCATTTTAAGCAGATGATTTCCACCATGATGGACAATTTCTTCATTTTTTACTACATGATCCCTCCAACTACAGAGGATATTTTGCCACCATGCAAAATTTCATTATGTGCATGGATACATCCTGCAGGTTGTAACTATCCCTCTGGATTTATGATAATCAAGGATGTTCCAGAACGGGAAGAACTTCATTATTTATTGGCTCAGATTTTTATGAGAAGTACATTACTGCTGATAAGTGTTTCTCTAAGATCTGATACTTTACCCATTGCTGCAAGAGAACTTATAATACTAGAAGGCATTAATCTGTCTTACTCAAAATTGTTCTGATTAAAGCACTAAGAAAATTTCCTTCAGGCTCAGTTAAGACCCTTTGTAGAGTGAAACACCTAATAAACTCTACCTAAAGGAGACCTACAAGAAAGATGGAGAGAGACATTTTACAAGTGCATGTCATGATAGGACAAGGGGAAATGGTTTTAAAATAAAAAAGGAGAGTTTTAGATTAGATATTAGGAGGAAATTCTTTATGGTGAGGCTGGTGAATCATGTGAACAGTTGCCCAGAGAAACTGTGGATGCCACATCCCTGGAAATGTTCAAGGCCAGGTTGGATGGGGCTCTGAGCAACCTGGCCTAGTGGAAGGTGTCCCTGCCCATGGCAGGGGGGTTGGAACTGGATTATCTTTAAGGCCCCTTCCAACCCAAACCATTCTATGATTCTGTGGTCTGAGATAAAAGTAACAGCCATCCAATGCCATGGGCCAGACTCTAGGCTCAATGATGGGTTGAGCAGAGAGATTCTTTGGTCAAAACCAACACACGTTCAATGTGTGTCTGTGTGAAGGAAAAAAAAGCAAAATCTGCCCAAACAGCAACAGGCCCTGTTGCAAGAACATCCCCAAGGAGTCATTAGGAAGGTCTATGGCCACAGAATACAGGGAGATTGGGGTTGTTCATGAAAATGGCTTGGGTGTTTTTTATTTTTATCACAATTAGACAAACAAGACTCTGAAGTCATTATCTGTAAATAAAATGCTTTTTTTAAAGATTAAATCTCATCAGAAACTTCCAAAGAAAAAAAACAAACAAAAATTTAAAGGCTCTGAATATTGACTAGCCACTCAGAGGGTCGGTGGTGGCAAAAGGACACCTGGTCACATTCTCTTGCCTTGTTAGAGGTACTTCTAGCTGGCAGCCCTTTCCCCTGGCACCTGATGGTAAAACAGCTGCCAGTGTAGGATACCAGCCTGTTGTTAGGTCCTGTGGGATTGATGGAGCATGGGCTGCATCAGAGTGAGCAGGATGACAGCGCACATCTTGTTCCGCAGGCTGATTGTAGAATATAAAATCTACAGGAAAAAAAGAAAGGCCCAGGATTTGCTGTGTGTGAGATGTTTTAATCTGCACAAATGCAAGTGACAGACACTTTGGAAGTTTCCACTTTGCATTCTGCTTTCAAGTTAATTAGAATTAACTTATACTTCCAACAAGGGAAAACCCACAGAACACTGATCAAGAGAAGAAAACTGCAGTAGTTCGGATAGTCCCCTTCACTCGGCTGTTAATACTGTACTTAGAAGGGTATGTAGTGGCATATCGTCTGTAATGACCAGGTTTCACAGAAAGAAGTTAAATTCATTGTTGTGGCAATTAAGGAAAGCTACAGCAGAATCACACAGAAGATGAATTAAGCCACTGGATGCCTTAAATCTGTTCCCCACAAACTGTGAGCAACACATGGATGCTGGTTCTTCAGCAGCCTGAGCCCATCTAACTGCAGGATCCTCAGGCTTGGCTGTTATCTGGCAGCTCCCATGAATTTGGGCATTCCCCTTTGGCCTGTCCTGCTAAAATTGAAGGTGAGTATCTTTCTGCCAGTTAGGCATGCTGAAATGCCAGGGCATTGGAGCTGGTTAGTGTTGGAGCTGTTTGAGGAAGGAGGCAGGGTCCCATGGCCAGGATGTAAGCAAGAGCATGGCCATGGCAACTAGCTGATATATAGCTGAGGTGCTTGTTGAATTATGCAACAGTTTTCCTTCCGTGAAATGAAGGTGCTGATACCAACTAATAGAGCTGTGACAACTTCTCAAGTGGCTGCCCATGACCCAAACATCTGCTGCAATGTAGCGATAGAAGAAAAAAGTGACTCAGTCTGACTAGCATCTAAATTACTTTTGTATTAACTGGCCAAACTTCTTGCAAGACATGCTTACTTTTTACAGAAAAACGTGTAGTGAAAGACAAGCAATTCCTTTGCAAAATACAGTCAGTGCAAGTTGACACAAGTGCAGATGAAGCAGCCAGCACCAGGAAGCATTATACCCCCTGCCAAAGAGCCCCTCTTCCTGTTTATTATATGTTAAAACAAGTTGCTCTCTGCAAGCTCCATTTCAGAGCCTAGAGGTAGGTGTAGGATTGATTGGCATACTGTGGCAGTGCCAGTGGCATAGTGGAGAAATCCTGACACTGTTGTTTTACCTCAGACCAGCACTGCTGAGCGTGGGACGACTGGATTTCAAAAATGGCTAGTGCCAACTCATAGCTAGTGCCAATTGCAGGTCAAGATGCAGCTGCCCTGCAGATCCTAGCACTGGGTCCTGAGAGCATCCCCTTCTTCCCCCAACAAGTGCTACCTGGTCAGCCTCTCCATTTCCAGTTAAACAGAATATTCTGCTTACAGTGATGTTCACTACAGCTGTACATGTATTTTGGACCTTTCTGCTCCACAGAAACATGGCAGTCATCCCCTAAATGAATCTAACCCCTCAACAGCCTTCTTGGGTCGTCAGCTTTCCCACGCAGAAATTAAGTGCTTTGCAACTGAATGCCCTGCCAAGGCACGAACGTGTCTGTGGCACAGAGCAAGGGGAACCAGCCATGCACCAAGAGGGCAAGGACTCTGCTGTGCCACCAGGGCACCACGGCCTCCTACAGCCCCTGCTCCTGTGCCCAAAGGGTCAGCCCCATGCCAGCTCTGCCTGCAGACTTCAATAAGCCTACTGAGATGTACCAGAATGGGATTGGCCTTTGCCTTGTTCTACCAAATGGATGTAACAGCAACAGACAAAATGCACTGTCATCCGGCCTGTCATCCAAGTAGAAAAGGAATGGAAAAAAAGAGAAGGAGAAAGTAGACTAACAGAAAGAGTCAAAATGAAAGCAAGCAGGGAAGATAGGGTGGAAATATACATTTTAGTCTTTGGCCCAGGTGCCTCACTATTTCAGCAACTGTGTCATGTAAATCTCGATCTCAGATATATTTGACTTCTTCTGAACCCTTCTACTCTCATTGGAAAGCTATTTTGGAATCTCACTCCTCCCATGGCTAGAATCCTTTTAAATTCCAGCCTAATTTTATTCATAATTATGTGTCCACATCTTCGTGTGGAACTTTAAGCTCTAGTCTTAACTACAACTTAAGTAGTTCTCCTGGGATGTTAACCTCACAGTTCTGGCTTTATGCTTAGCTTAAGCTGTCTCTATATCTGACCTGCTGCCAAACACCTGATAACAAATATATATGTACAGATGTGACATTCCCTGGTCAGAAAGGAGTCCCTCTGCCTAGCAGCTGAATCACACAAACCCTCTTGCAGCTCTGATTCAGGACCCTGATCCCAAGAGCTAGAAGATAGGGCCATCCTCTGCAGAAGCTTCCTCTGGATCACATCCATCACACCTAAACAACACAACCATCTCCTTCCTTCCCAGTCACAACCTGCCTGGTGCAGAAGAAGGTGTGCAGATGTTGTGCAGTACTGTTTTACAAGACCCAAACGCCCTGGCATGTGCTGTGACACCTGGGCTGGAGAGATACATACGGCAAATTTACTGCCCAGCCACAGACCACCTGGACTCCATGTGTGTGATGAATCTCACATGAGGGACACCCCAGGCACATGTACACATGCAGCAAAACTGCTGAGTCTGTCTGCAAACCCCAGTGAGTCTTCTGGGGTTTCTAGACACCTTATTCTGGATGGAAAAAGAGGGTGTGTCCCACAGAGGTTTTACACTTTGGAATATCAGAAATCTTCCTCTTAGGCTACCTTTCCTTGGTTACAGAAACAGGTATTTCATAAATAAAAATCAGGAAACAAGTAGGAAATAAAAAATACTGGTTTAGAAAACCTTACAAATATAAAAATTGCCTAATCCTTAGATTCAAGCCATATTAGGGGACCAGAGGGATACATAATTGCTCTGCTGCCTGGATTATCTGATGAAGTAACACTCAGAAGTATTGCTTGCCAGCTTCATGCATAAACCTGGTTTATCACATCCCCAACAAAGTAGATTATGTTTTTGTGGTGCCCTTATCCACATGTTCAATCAACAGGACCGCATTACCTTCCTCAGTGACCTTCATATTGCTCTTCCAAATTAAACAGCTATGCATTAATCTCCAGCTCTAGCTAAGGTACTGACTGCAGTGTGACGGTGCGACCTGGGGAAGAGCTTCGTGGTGTCATCAAGGTCAATTACCTCAGAAGAGAGAGGAAAACCCCAGCAGAAGAGACCTTCACCTTGAACCTGCTGTGCATGACCAGGAAGGCTCAGCCACTCTAAGCACTTTGTGCTGCTACAAGAGGCATCAGGCACCAGAGAGAAAGGGAAAACAAAGAGCAGAGTTTTCCCAGTGCTGCTCTAATTAAACAGTTAATTAGTTGTGAGCTGAAATGGATGTATTGCGGCAGTCTGTGGGTTTGAGGTCCTAGTCAGAACAAGGCCAAGGGTACAAATTTTGGCTCAGTTGGAATGAAGCTGGAAACTTCTGACTCAATCTGGCAAGATTTTCTCCAGTGCTGAAGGATTTTACCAGTTGCACACGTGATATGAAATGTGTTATAGCAACCCATCTCCTTGATCTCATTTGGCATTTCAAATGCTGTCAAGTCCGAGGGACTTCTGTGTTTTAATTCACCTATCTTTGGCAGCCTGTGGTTTCCCCAAGACAGACTTCAGTTCCTGGACAGGACCACTCAGAGACCCTTCCTGCTTACCTGAGTCCTGAAAAAATGGCAAAGGGAAAATGCTCTCTATTTTACAGTATTTTATCATGCATTAAATAAAGAGGTATATATTTTAACTAAGCCAAAAATATTTAATGTTTAAGTTTGCAATTATTGATAACTATCTTAAGACAGAAATCCCTAGATAATTTAAAACTCTAACCATATTGTCCCAGCTGTGTTATCCATAGAGACTATGATACAGCTATGTAAAGCTGCTATGACTGCTAAGTGTATTCAATTATCTCTGTGAGTTTTGTCCCCCCTCCCACAATCTCCATTCATTTCAGTGTTCACTAAATATTTTAAGCTTATTAAGTGAGTTCATGCATGCATTACAAATAAGCACTTTGGGAAAAATGTATGGCTATTTTACCCATCTCAGTGTATGGGCATGAACGTACCACTAATCTGCACAGAGCTGTGAGACATTGTCCCTTTTCCTCTTACCCTCCCCCTTCAGGAAAGAAAAATCCCAAACTTTGGAAAACGGGTCATGCGAACACAGGGATTTCTATAGAGAGCCCATGGAACAATGCGTGCATTTGCGAGGCGTAGTGGGCTCCAATTGTCTCATCTTTGAGCACACAATAGAGGCTTTGCCAGTGGGGAGGCTAAACGGGGAACAAATGGATGGACAGTAGAGATGATGTCGGCAGAAAGTGCAAGAACCTCCTTCTGCTTCTGTTTCTTTCAAAGGCTTGAAAGTGATAGTGTGCATAGTAATTCCTCTCCATTGTGGTGTATGTAACGTTTATATTCATGCTATGCTTGCGAAAGAAATGCTGGCTGTGGTCAGCAGAGAGGCCTGTACACATGCTTTTGTCCCACCAGCCCCTTGGAGTTCAAACAGTATGGCATCCATGTGTGAGGAGCAAAACACCAACTCTTATGTTAATGAAGATTACAGTGAAGAATGGAGGGATGAAAGCCCGGCTGCTCACCCACTGACAGCAGTTGAGGATTTTCCCTTACAGCAGTGAAGTAGCTGAGTTTTGTCAGAACTTTCTTTACCATCTATTTCAGAGGTTTCACAACCAGGCTGGAAAATTTACATGGAGATAAACCCTTCAGTCAGGCCTCAAACAAATGTAAAAATGGCTGTTATCCTTTCGTGAAAGCCCCAGAGATGGAACTACTAAAGCGGTGCAAATACATAGATGAAAACTACCTAGTTAGAGATGTTGCACATACAAACTTGCACAGAAGTCAGAGAGTTAATTTATCCCAGCTGATAACTTAGATTGTGGAAATGAACACATCTTTTATTTTTGAGCACTTTTAAGCCACATTATACCAATTTGAAGTGAAAGAATTATTTTCTGTTAAATTCTGTGAGATGACTCAAAAAGTCTGTAGAGAGGTGATGAGTTCCCATTCACTTCCAGAAGACTCTTCCTCCAAGGATTTGAAGTGGCAATCAGCAGCAATGGCAGTTCTTCCATCCCTTCCTCCATCAGTCTCCTCCACAAACTTCAAGTTGTAAGATTTTAAACACTGCTACTGCTACAAGTGAAGAAATGAAAGACATTACTGACGTATCACTTTCCAGACCATTCCTCAGTCTTCAAAATATTTTTGGTCTGGGAAAAAATCCCACCTATATTAAATCCTTTTTTTCCCCAAACTTTTGCTTTCAAAATGCTTGCTAACAAGATCCATTCCAAGATTCATCTCAAGAATCCCTTGAAACATATAAAAATCATCTGCCTGTATTTAGAGTTGGGCACTAGTAGGAAGATGGTGTGTTTTTAACCTGTGTATCCTCACTGGCTCCACCCTGGGCTAACAGTGATCTACTGGGGATGCCATGGTGGCCCTGCATAGAGCAGGCTCACAGCCTTCACCTGTGAAGCCACGGATCTGAAAACTGGCTTCACCATGGAGAAACCAAAGGTTACTGAGGGGCTAGGATATCTCTTTCCTCACTCTGGTTGGCCCCTCCAAGGAAGAAAGGTAGCCCGTGGAGAAACTGACAGCACTGCCAACATGCTACCTAATGTGAACATTAAACCTGTCTTAAACAGAGGAAATTAATACCAAGCATGTCATTTGAATGGCATCTCATTTGGGAGAAAAGCCAGGAAATATAAAGGTTGGTTTGCTCTGCTCATCACTCACATGACTGTGCCTTTTGTTTTTCAGCCTGATGAGCGGCAAGGATAGAAAATCAGCCCCAGCTCTGAATTTCCTGGCTTTTGTCAATTGATGTTACACCCATAACATTATTCAAACAGGGGGTTTTGTGTGTAACAGATAAATGTCGACAAAGCCCTGTCTAATGCCTTTTAGGTTGCTAGGAAACCTGGCTCTGTAGCCACCACAGAGATATCTCTGGCTAGGGGCTTAGATAATCTCTGACTTGTTTTGATTAGGTGAGCTTTATTGCAGAAAAGACAGCAGCATGCTTGACATCGTGAAAATATGACCTGCTTACAAACCTGGGGCACAAAGATCATTTATTGCTCACAATGGCATGGATGGGAGGACACTTAGAATACTTTTCTAGCCTGCCAAATCACTTCTCTCCAGAAAAAGCCACACCTCCTAATTAAGGTCTCCCCTGATCCCCTTGGGACTTGGGGCTGCTGCTGCTAGCACGTCTATGTTAGGCCATACTGAAGTGAAAAGTAATTTTCAGCCTGGTTTAGTTTCACGTGTCAGGAGAATGGGGGTATTTGTGGTCTGGTGGGCAGCACAGATAACTAAGAACTAGTTAACCTGCCCTCTGCTCTCAGCTCTGCAATTTAATGATTGTGCTTTGAAAATAAATTTGAACAAGTAGTACCCATGGCAGATATTTATGCAACCCCATTAATGGAGGGGCTTTCTGACCCTGCCTGTCTCAGCCTGCTTATGCTGGTGTATGCCCTGCCCTTGCCGATGACATGCCCAACAGGCATTTGGTGAAATGGTGGAAGCTCCATGCCCTCCTCATAAGTGGTTTCCACCCCTCATCTCCTTACTGAGAAGTTTTTGACTTTTTCCGCCTTACTGCAATTCAAGAACCTTGCTTCTTGTCTTGTCCACAGCATATATAACAAACAGGTTATCCCTTCCTCTTTGCAGTGCCTTTTATATATTTGGAAACAGTTCTCCCTTCTTCCTCAGTCAATTTTTCTCTAAACAAAACAACCTAAACTTTCTCCATCTTTTCTCACAAAGCATATTTTCCCTAAGCTCTTTAATTCCATGGTATATTACCTGTGAAAGCAGGGCAGATATTCTGCAAGCTATAAACTAAACTAGCAATACTGAGGTGAAAGCAGGAGTCTGACCACAGGCTCAGTCATGCCGTACCTGTGAGCTATGCAGTTTCTGTCCAGGTTGCTGGCAATAGCTTGGGATCACATTATCTGCTCTTTAATCAGGAAGGCATGAGACAGGCATCTGGAACAGTCAAAACTACATGACAGAGACCTGGGTTCATGCTGAGGTGTAAGTAGAACTCAGGACGTTCAGTTTGGCCTAAGTTCATATTTACATATTCACACTTAATAAAGTGCACAGCTCAGTGATATACTCTTGTGTGACAGGTGTACATTGTACCAGTCAGAGGAGACAACCAGCTGCATTACTTATGAAGCTTAAAAAGGCTCTCCCTCAATTCACACCCAATTACATGAAAAGTTTCATTCACAAAGAATGTGTAATCTGTCCATAATCATAGCATTTTTTTAAGACATTTCTGCTCATCAATCTATCTCGGGTAAAGCTATCACAGGAGTTAAAAAATTATCCAAATGGTGAAAACAACCAGGCTCTTTCCAGCTAACTGGGAAAGCAAGTCTCAGAATAATGAATTCTGTGCTGAGAACTCTACAGCTGAAGTGTTTCAGCTGGGAGAGCTCAGTACAAACAGGTACTTTCCAAACCATTCAGTATATAGGTTAATATTAACATTAGGCATTGCACATTTAACTCAACAGTCAAAGAAGCAATGATCTGGTATGCTCCCCTGCACTCATGACTGAGCCTTGGGTTTGTGTACTGTGCCCAAACACACCAGTACGTCCTGTAACCCTGCTATGAAGGAGACAAAAAAACCTGTTTACACCGTCTTTGCAGCTCACACCTGGAGCCAGCCCTGGTTCCTTGGCAGCCTTACAGCATGGCCTGTGTCCCTCAGGAACACATAAACCATGACCCCACTGCAGTGCTCTGGGGCCAAACCAGCTCCACTGCTGTCTGCAACTGGAGGTGAGCATCTCCTCACTCTCTCAACACTGATGTCAGATGCCTCAGGCATGGCAGAGGACCACACCAGCATCCTCCTCATAAAGTGACCAAGCAAAATAAAGGAGTGCAGAGCCTGCTACAAGAACATACTGCTTGCTTCTGCTCTGACCATGTCTGCTGCCATTGCTTCCTCAGTACACAGTGTCAGTCCTACCACAGAAAACCTCGTGCATTGGGGCGCTGGCAAAGCCAGCTCAAACTGGGGCTATGTATGGCTACACAGAGATGCCTGTTAGAGCCAGTCTGGTCCAGATGGTGTTTGTTGCCCCAATTATATTCCTGGCTCTTAACTGTCAGCCATGCTGTGACACAGCAAGTTGTTATATGGCAGTGCTTGCAGGGCCTGGATGTCATTTTTGGCAAACAAGGGCAAGAGGCTGCTGTTGGAAAAGGCTGCCTGTGTGTGTGTATACATGTTAGTAGTACCCAAGGCATGGGGTGAGGTGAGTCTCTTGTCCTGGTCCCTGAGCTGCCCCATTCTCTGCTGGAGAATGGCTGAATCACAGTGTACCTTTCCTAAGCACAGCTGTAGCTAAACACATCCTATTACTCTCATCTCTTCAGTGTGCATAATTCAGACAAGGCACCTACCAGAGCCACAGGCAATGCCAGAAGCACGGCTTCATGCCTGAGGCCCCTCCACTTGTCCAGAGCATGGCAATGAAGAGGGAAGGAGTGAATGAATGGCCTCAGAGAGTCTCATCTGTTGCAAGGCTTGTTAAGGTCCTAGACCTCTCAGACCCAAAAAGATGCTCAGGTCCTGGGTGACAGTGCAACACAAAGCTTACAGTTATGGCACATCAGTCCTGAGCTGGTGTAGTTCACGATAGATAGAGGCATGTGTGCCAAGCTGCTCCAGCATAATCACTGGCATCAGAGCTCTTTACATGCACAGCCTTTGTTTTGATAAATTTGAAGTCAAAGGACTTACTGCTGCAGGCCAAACCCACAGCATGAACTGGCCTCAGTTATGTGGTACGGGGAGATCCTGGAAGTGCTGAATATGGAAGTCCTGAAATACTTTTTGCACCCAAAAAGTTTTTAGATTTTTTATTCACGAGACTCAGTAAAAATCCCAAGTGGTCAAATAATAAGAGGATTGACAGGGAGCTCCCCAGGTTTTCAGGCCAGCAGGGAGACTGGTAAGCACAGCCGAGTGAGACTTGTGTGCATAAGTCTAGGGGACTGGACAACACTCTTGGGAGGAGGGAGTGGGCATGTCCTGGTCTGTGTAGGTAGTGTCTATGGTGTGCAGATCCCTGAGAACAACCCCCTCAAATGCATCTTAACTTTCTAAACAGAGGTAGCTAATTAGCTTGCTTCAGCTGGGCTGATATGGTTGCATGTAGATGGCTGGGAGACCAGGGCCAAGTACCATCTGACTACAGATGGACTGCACGGATGCACCCAGAGCATGGATTGTGTTCACAAGGTCTGAGAGGAATGAGCACAAATTTTGCAGCTGTACTGTGCACATTAGCAGTTTTGGCAACTGCATGCATGCTCTTACAACCCTACAGATGACAGCAAAACCTGCATCTCAGTGACACAATGGGCTCTGCTGTATTTGAAAGGACCAGCATGACCCTCTGACCAGCATGACCAACCGACTACACTCTTTGGCATATATCATCCTCCAAGAAAATGTAAACTCCTTGGATTCACAGATACACACAAAATCAGTGTTGCCTGTGTACTCTCAGATGTGTTGCTGTCACGGCCTCTCTCAAGACTGACCCAAACAAGACGCCAATCACTTGCTCCCCCACTTTCCCTCCCACTTCCGGCTTCAGGGATGAAGTTGAGAATTACGTGAAAAATCTAAAAATCATGGGTTGAAATAAGAACTATTTACTGGAAGCAACAATGAGATAGGAAAATGAACAGTAACAGCAACAATATTAATAACAAAAGTGTACCAAAAAAGAGGGTGATTTACATGCAAAATGCTCACTGAGCCCAACCTGACATGCCCACAGCCAGTGGCATGCCACCCCAACTGCTCTATCTGCCACACTTACTCCCAACTGGAAACCACATCCCTTCTTCTCAGAAGTCCCTTCTCAGAGTCCCTTTCCCCAGCCCATGACATAAGATGGTACCAAATAATACAATGCCTTGGCCATACCCTCACGCTGATCTGGGCCAGAATCAGGGCAGTTCCCCAGACTCTTTACGAATCACCTCACCTAAAGAGCTCGGGCAGCAGAGGGATTAGTTGTCAAAAAGATCACAGCACTAAGAGGGGATGTCCCATACCCACTGTTCAGCGCTTCCTCCCCTGAGCTGAGTATATGAACATGACTCAATAACAGACCATATACCTTCCATACAGTTTTCACAGCTCTTAAAGGTGGCATCTGACAGAGCAAGTGGCTGAAGTTCAGCTAGATTCAGTGAAAAGTTTCCCAATTTAGAAACGGAATTCTCCTCAGGGACACCAGCCAGACCCATTCAAATTTGTGAAAGCATATCTAATTTGCACGCTTTTAGTGTCTGCTATTACTTTTGCCACGAGGCTGAAGTTTTTAATGAGATTAATGATCCATGGGTCACTGTGACCAGTGATTGATGAGGTTCTCGGCAAAATCAATTTACTGTTTCTTTCCAGCAAGGGTTGCTGCCACCCTTCCGCATCCCAAAATGGGTCACAATTAAGACGATGTCGTTTGATCTGGTTTTCTCTGACTAGACACTTCAATTCAATGCCTGCAGTTTGTTGAATACTCTTTTCCAATAAGCTCAAGGGAGGCTAATGGTAGTAGTGTATTAACCCACCAATGCCAATTTGCAGTATTGGGTATCAGGATATGCAAATTAATTAAATTAGATCTTGTTTTCAAAGGGTATCATAGGATGTCCCTTGAACTTTATGTGCTTTTGGACATAATTTGATACATTAACATTTAATTTCTGCTAGGTGGGGTTCACCTTCCTCTGAGGTAAAGAGCGTACAGTGTGACACAGATCTCGTCCCTCCCTCCTTCCTTGGCTAATAAGAAATACAAGATCTGGTTTCTCTCTCCCTTCCCCCACTGCTTTCTTCACACAATATTTTAAAAATCTGACAGCAATATGAAAAATAGTGTTGTATGGCTCTGTTCTCACTCAGTGACTCCCAAATTACGTTTGCTCCCTTGATGTGCCAGTGGTATTGGGAGCTGAGCAGCGAGGCTGGTTTTACTGCTCTCCTTCAAGCCCCTACTGCTCTGGGACAGCTGCTTTACCTCAATCCAAATGTAAGAACAACTAAGAGGAGATTTTTGCCTACTTGTGGACTTCTGCTGATCCCATCACCTGCTGGAATGGGATTTGGGGATATTACTCAGCCCAGTGTGAATATTTGCCACGTGTAGGCCCTCAGGACAGTTCACAGCTTTGCAGCTTACCACACAATTTGATTAATGAAGTTCCAAGTGACAGGGAACATAACAACTGCCAGTATTTAAGATCATAGGTTTTAAAGGTCAGTAGGGACCACTAGCCTTCATTACACCAGAAGCCAAATAATTTAATCCAGTAAATCCTGCCTCAAATTCCTATCTTGTGATCAAGCTGGAGTGTATATTTTCAGGAGATGCTCCAAACTCAGTTACAGATTTTATTTTAAAGAGGTATTGCACTGAGCTCTCTGTGTCCCTGTAACCCTCCTTGTGTGCAACACCATGTGAGACACATATCTCCATTCTTACAGCCGAGTTTTGCTTAAAACACGGCTGGTTTTGGTTAGAGCAGCATTATTTCCTGAGGGTTGCCAATGTGTTCTGCCTTGCTTAAGTCATGGTTTTATGATGTAAATTAGACAGATAATACTGTCTGTAAACCATACTGCATGATCAGATGGCAGACTAAGCTTAGTGAGATAGAGATTTCCTTTTTAATTAAAACTGCAACGCTTCTGTGTGGTGGATTAAAACTGAAAGGGTCATTGGAAAAAGTGAATTAAAGTAGGATTTGAACAATGAGGAAAAATTGCTCAAAAATGGCCACTAACAGCATAACAACTGTGTCACTTACCAATGTCTTCCTTGCAGGACTACTAAGATTGTATTATGTTAACCCTTACCATTCCTAAAAGGGAGTAAAATGTCATCCTCGTTTTATTGGTGTGAAAATTAGGATGTGGAAGGTTAAAATAATAATGAAAACATATCTGGCTTCTTTTGTCATAACCTTCATCTTGACAATGAGACTTTGCTTTTGGACACACCTGGAAGCCAGGACTCCCACCAGTTTCTGTGAGAGTCAAGAAATTTTTTTCAACAGCTCCAGAAATCCAGCCTCAGTAGCTCTTTTTAGGTAAATCATGTTTTCCCTTCAGAACATGTGCACTCAGCAGTTAAGCTGTAACACAAACACAGAGCTTTAATTCTCACAGTATCCAGTCCTTCTGGCCAGCTTGTCCCAGAAGACTGTCAGCAAGAAATGCTGCAACAGATGTCACACTTGCACAGATATATCCTGGAAAATTTCCTTTTTCCTAAACTCTACCAAGCTACAAGCTCTTGATTCAGACTGATGCAAGCCTACCTTCACAGAGGCCTGAAGATTAATTTCTCCTTATTAGACTATCTTTGCTGTTCAGATGACATCTGCTAACAAAACCGAGTATAATAGATGGTTAACTCCAAATCTAAAACTTGCACTAGAATTCTTTTGCTAAATACTCTGCAATTAGATATTACTCAGACATAAGCTGAGTAAGGCAGAGACTGCAGTACAGTATCACTAGGAAACATATAAAGAGAGGAAATCTGAGCCATCCTTGTTTCACAAAAAAAAAAAAAAGAGCAGCAGAGATATATACCTGAGAAATACAAGGGGAACTAAGAAATCTGGAATCAGCTGCTCACAAAGAACAAAATTATTATCATTAAATTTCCACATGCATATTTACAGATTAGAAATGCAATGTCTAACAATTCTGAAGCAAATACCAGCTTTCTTCCAGAAAGAATTGTCTGTTAAAAACAACAAATCCAATGTGGTTATTGATATTGCAAACCAGAGCAGCTATTTGGTATTAAACCTCAAGAAATAATCAAATATTTCTGTGCTGGCACAAAAGAAATAAAGAAAAGGAAAAAGCATAACCCTGCAGGGGGAGGGGGGACACAAAGGAAATTAACTGAATTAATCACCTACAATTTCCTCCAAAAGTGACTTAATCCTGCTCAACATGCTATATGAGACAACCTATAGGAAAACCAGAAAGCCTCTAATACTCAGGCTGTCAGGTCCTTGAAAGGAGGCTGAATTTAATTTGAATACTTCAGCAGTACAACAGCATCCTCAACCTTAGAGAGGGCCTCTAGGCAGAGGCAAGGTTAGTTTATAACAATAATAAAGAAAATTATGCTTACCCCTTCAAGTACCTCAAAGGAAATTAATTTTTAGGTTTTTAGAGTAACTGTGAACAAAAACCACATTAAGCAATATAGACTACATTTGAGACTAGTACAAACAATGCAGCTATCCAGACATTCAGGAATTGGAAAGAGAGCCCTAAAAAGGATGGTTTTCTGCCAGCTCTCCTTGTATCCCCTATTACAGAAATCCAGGAGATTGCAGATGCAGGCAGGCTGAGGGAGGACCCAAATCTCCACCTGCGATTACCTACCCCATCATTTTATGCCAGTAAACTCTGCAATGCAGCAGTGAGTACTCTGCACTTGGGTAAGTGTTTGCTTGTCTCTCGATGTCTGTGCCAGTGAACGTGTGCAGGCAGCAGGGAGCTTTAATAAAGCAAACTCCGCAGTAGACTGCAGAGCAGGCTGATTAACAGTTTCGGTGGTACCGAGGAGCATGGCTGAGCGCTCTGTCTCCCCTCCTCCACCCAGCCTCAAACCTGACAGATCAAAGCTTTGACCAGCATCAGGTGGTTAAAACACAGTTCATTAATGCGTGGTGCTTTCTGCCTGCTCACCGTAGAGAGGCTGCAGGAGTTGCTCAGGATGGTCACATATAAAATGTGTTTACTGGAGTTCAAAACAGCTTGTCTCCTTCATGCCAAGCCCACTCTTTAAAATTATATTAATTAAGAAAGCAGCTTTAATGCAACCGGCAAATGGCATGTAATCAGTGATTATGGCAGCAGACAAGGACATGATTTACCAGAGATTCACTGAGAAGGGAACAAATGCAAGATCTTGTCTTCCCTACACAGCATTACCTGGGCCTTCGATCTGCCCCACTCCCCCTCCCTGCTCTCAGGTCCCACGGGTGGCATCTGCCTCACATTGATGTCTCTGAGGGACATCTGAGTCAGGGAGAGAAAAACAGTTTTCCTTCTCCTTCTGTAACAAACCAGCTGGGGAAAGAGATGTGTTTCCCCAGCCCAGTTTTCAGACCAGGGGAAAACATGGCAATGCAGTGACAGAAGGGTGCAGAGTCACAGTTACCCCAGCTGCCCTCATGGAGCAAAGCAGGGGAGCAGGCTGGGCTCAGCACCTTGAGGTGGAGATGCTGAGTGCAGGCAGGGCAGCAAGGAGCAGCCTCCATCATGGAGCAAGACCAGGGCCCCAATGCAAGGAAACACTCATCCGGCAGAGAGTGATCAACAAGCACATTCACACAGCTGTACGTTGTTTATGAGAATGAGATGGAAACCAAATTAATAAATTGTCCCAACTGCTGTCCCCACACTCCCACTCAGTGTATTTGCTTTTCTCCCTTCCGTCTTTGCTCATGCCCTCCCACATGAAAAAATAGTTATTTGTTTATATTCCTTGCAGTCCTTTATAATGCCTTATAAAAGCACTACCCAGGCTTCTGGGCCAAAACCCCATTTTGCAGCTGTAGAAAATGCAGCTTGGAGAGGCAGAGTGACTCAATTGGGATTTTATAGGCAGCCCACATCAGAACCAGCTTTCAGTACTCATCTACTTTGGCTCCTAAAATGAACCTTCTTCCACCAGCACCAGAACTTTCCACTGGAGCTAAAGTTACCCATCACACTGAATTTGCTATCTTTAGTCCCTCGGTTGGGTATTTGTTTCTTTGTTCTTCAGAGTCCTGGATGTTGCGGGATGTAAAGCTGAGTGTGTACTATTGTTCACTTCAGCTTTGTGCTGATGAAAGAACAAGCACAAAGGAAGGAGAGAAGAGGAGAAAAGGGGGCACCTTCTTGTATAAAAGGCTCTGAAATCCCATATGGAAAAACTCTATAGAAGTGAATAAATGTGATTCTAAAAGCCTATTGAATTTAAGAGAGAATGATCTCCTTCCCACATGGTTTTCAAACACCGTATAGACTGGTGCAGTCTTTGAGCATCTAGAGAAAAGAGATCAGACTCTTTTCAATGCTATGGATTTATCTATATAAAACTATTGCTTTAATTTCCACTAGGTACCTTATGGAGAAGGCCTAGGAAAAAGGATAAAAAGAGAATTAAGAAAGCAATTTTAGTTGGTTTGTTTTGAACTTTGAAGTGGTTGCAGAAGAGCAAGCGTTACTATTGCTTTCTTCTGATTCTCAGTGATATTGTATTTGTTTACTTTGTTTATAGTTTGGGATTTTTTTGTGGCAATTGCCACTACAGTGTCAGGCAGGGAGTTTTTAAAATAGTCTGAATGCTTTCCTAGATGTTTTTTGAGATGAGTGGCTTGTCTAAATCTTTACATGGAGGAGGCTGTGGACAGGGGAAGGCAAAGTCAGTCTTTGTAATAATTTATCTGCTGAATGAAGAAGGAGCAACTGAAACAATGCTATAGATTACATGATCTAAAGGCTCTTAGGGGACGGAGAGGGCTGCAGAAGGCAGCATTGCAAACAGAAGACCTCTTCCATGTAGCTGTTGTGGGAGGCACAGGCTGCCGGTCCGCCAGAGAGAGCCACAGCTGTCCCAGATGTGTGGTGATCTGAGCACAATGAAATTCAACATGGCATTCAGGTAGACTAATTTTGCCACACAGAATTCAGGGAAACTATTCCCAAATCCTCCTGCACATATGTGCATGTGTATAGGTATGTTACATAAAAGCAGTGCTTATGCTGGATGCCCAGAGGAAACAATAAATGACTGTGTGCACTGCTGATGATGGACACTAGAGAGCCAAAAGGCAACTTTTCTATCATAAATTTATGTCAGTTTTTATATGCTACAACATCTGGGTCCAAAATTGGAGCTAGCAATCTAATAAGACAGCTTGGTTATGAGCAGTCACTGCAATATCTTGACCCTGATCATCTCCCTTTTTTAGAAGATGACAAGGTTGGCCCGCTTACTTACAGACTGTTCATTTCAGCCACCCCCAAGTCATGCCATCTTGCTGGCAGGGGCAAAGTCAGCCCTGAAAGTCCTGGGTACAAATTCTCAGCCACAAAAAATTCTCTGCTGGTGCCAAGCAAATAATCTGTTAGTTGGCATGTGCCATTTTCTCCGTCACGGTGAGTGGTCCCTTTGCTGCTGGCATGGGTGTGGTGAGACACACAATCCCATCCCTCTGGGAAAGTTCCCTTGTGTCACAGTGACAGGCAGATGCCCCAGAACTGCCAGGCTCTTTCCTGGTGGGACAGCTGGGGTAGGAAAGGCTATGCAAGAGGAAAGGGGAGGTTTTATGCCCCCTGCCTCTTCCCTTGCCCATTTGGACAAGGCTGGGTGCAATCAGCCTTTCATGTCCCCAGGACTTTGCTTATCCAGTCATAAAACATGGATAGCAATCACCTTCCAGCGGGACTGGGAAGCTTTGTTTGGCAATGCTTATAAAATGCCATGACTGAAAGGCCGGGTAGAAGGGCAATGTTTTAATTAATTTTTGTTGGTCCTTGAAATGTATGGAGGGAAAGGGCTGCTGCAGGGAGCATAGTGGCATCTTGGTAGCTTACAGGAATGTCCTAGGCTGCTTTGCTCCCATGTACACCAGAAAGCCTTTGTTTTCCTTGTAAGCTGTTTCCATACATTTTTGTCACCGCACGGCAGCCTGTACTCAGCAGGAAACCACGGAGTCAGATAACCTACAGAATCATTTGCAGCTTCTCTCCATTCAGATGGCATTTTCCCACATGTTCGTATGTTGTTTCCATCTCATTCCAGGTCTCTGGGTGACAGAGACCCAGGCTGCTGGACCAGGCTGAGTCCTGCCCCAAGCTGTGGGGACAGGCTGTCTTCGCAGGTGTGTATGGCACTATGGGTCCTGCCACTATGGGTCACCTCAACAGACACAGCCAGGAAGGAGAGACATGATGGTAATAACACTGTAACACAAGTTAGAACATCTTTTGTTTTACTTATGGAGCTCTTTCTACAGATATCACTGGGTTTTGGTCAGTTCCCAAGGGCAGCTCCTGCTTTCAGGCTGCCCCAGGTTTCCTGATGGCTTTCAGATCTCTTCCAGGCAGCAGGGGCAAACACACCACCAGGAGCCATTCCCGTTCCTGGGCCCATTCCTGTGCCATGGAGATTGCACAGATCAACAGCGCATTCAATCAGGTGATTAGGGCTCTGTCTCAAGCATCATCATCTACACTGTGAGTGCCAATATGCTTGGACTTCAATGAGTCAGTGCTGGGTTTTAATTAATGATGGATTTCTAAGGTTATTAATTAACCCTGTTAATTTTGCTGTTCCATTTCTTAGACAGAAAATCTGAATGAAAATCTCTGGACTTTTTCCTGTCTGTAGCAACAAGCAGCTGTGCCCTTGTGGGGTGGAGTCATGGGTTTATGCTTTGGCTCTTATCAAGGCAAGCACGCTGGTATCGGTTGCTTTGGTATTCACCTCTTTTCTTACCTTGACAGGTTTTATGAAAGGCACTGATGAAGCGTTTGCCAGCTCCTTTCATACACTCTGACAGAGCCACTGTGTGCCACAGTGTGAGCTTGTCTTCCCACCTCTTTGCCCCTCTCATGTTTTGCTATCTGCTTGCAAAGGCGAGGGTTTTATTCTGAGCGTGCATATTACTGTCTCACTCTTGGTAAACTCCAAAGGATGTCTGTGTATCTCATTATACAACCTGACACAATATCCTTCCCAGATACTGTTCTGTTTCATTAATATGTTTCTCACTACTGCCAGAGCCCAATTGAGTTGTAGGAACAGCAGCTAGAAAGTGCAAAAGGCAGTAATGAGATTTATTTTATGTGCGACTTTATGGTATTGAAAAGCTTTATGTATCGTCTCTCTGAATCGTTTCCTCTCAGGCTGCTGCTGGGTGAACATGTTCTGTCTGACTCCTGCATCAGCCACACTGTGTCTTGATTTCCACTTAAATCAGTCTCCTACCACTTTAACCCTGGCAGCCTTTGAAATCAGGAGGCCACTGGAACAATAGGCAGAATTTATACTGCAGTTTTCATCTTCACAGCAATTTTCAAACAAGAATGAATCAATCTTTAATGGTCCCTTATGTGGGACATGACAAAAGACTGCAAGGCTGATTTTACAGACTGGGCTCAGAAAACCTGAGGATTTGCTGAAAGCCACAGAAAAAATATGGCCCAAATTGCAAAAGAACAAATGAGCTTGTACCACCAGTTTTTTACATCCACAACATGTTCCCACACCTTTAAACTACAAGGCACTCTATTTTCTGGATCCTATACTGCATTGCGAACAGCAGAACTAGGATATTTGCTGCCACCTCACTGTGTCAATGATATTCACTGATGTAACATCATCTTTCCGTGGAGAAGGGAATTAATTATTGGAAGTTATAGGGCATATGATGACCCAATGCCTCGCAATATGGAATGCTGTGGTGGAGTGCAGGATGTACTCAAGGCAGTGCACTGGGAAAAGTCTTTGTGTGGAAAATGATTCCTCAGGCATCGGAAACACACTCTCTTCCTCCCCCACCATTACAAAATACTACCAAGTAGTTTCCTCGTGGTGTTGAACCTGCTGCTCCTTGCTCCTCTGTCTCTCTCTTTCTGTTAACTGAGCTGAATAATTTGTGGTTTCATCACTGAACCACAACATATCAAGATTCCAGTCTGATATTAGTATGTAGCTTTCTCATTCCACATATCATAGTACATCTACAGAATACAATCTTAGAGATTACTCTGGAGTTTGGATTATCCTTTCCAAACCCTGTCCACATGATTTCCTCACCAGAAGGGTTGTCAAGCATTGAAACAGGCTGCCCAGAGAAGTGATGGAGTCACCATCCCTGGAGGTATTTAAAAGACATGTAGATGTGGCATTTAGGGACATGGTTTAATGGTGGATTTGGCAGAACTGGGTTAATGGTTAGACTCATTGATCTTAGAGGTCTTTTCCAACACAAATTATTCTATGACTTTGTGATCTTTTATATTACTGAGATGAATCTATTGTGCTATGACAGTGGGAAGTGAAAATTTGGTTATGCTAGTAGTATGGTAATACAAGAAATCAGACTGACTAAAAATAGTTAACAAATGTGAAGGACTGTTGGAAGTTCTGGAAGGTAAATATGGTTTAAATTTTAGGAAAACACTGAGAGAGGCTACTAACTGCAATTCCAGCTTGGACAACTATATGGTCCTTGAGCCTGGATAAAGAAGTTGTTATGCTTTGCTGTAATAAGCTTCTGAAAAATTAGTTAATTTTTCTATGGTTCAAAGGTGGGTTATGAAAAGAAATTACTAACCATGTAGAATATCCTTACCCTGTAAAATGAAAAGCAGACGATTAAAAAGTTAGCTTTCAGGTCATTGAGAATTTCTACAAAACCAAAAACATACCCCAATGGCACCAGAGCAGGCAGAGGTTTGTAACACAGCTTCTGCTTTATCTTGTACTTGGAGGCAAAGAGAACTCCTACAGAATAATGCAATGGCCTTTTCCCAACCCCCTAGTTCCTGAATACTCCCAAAAGATAAGGGGCCAGGAAGAACAAACAACATCAAGAAACAGCAGGTTCATCATGTTCTGGCATAAGTGGAAATAGTCTGGAAAGGGCTCTGTCAATACAGTTCTCCCTCAACAGATGTGACCCCATATTTTCATTTGGGCAAAGGAAATTATTCTAGAGAAAGTCTGGGAATTTAACAAATATTTTAGGACAAAATCACATAATTTCCTAGACAGTAATGAATCACACACATCATGTTCCCCTTTCATTCTTTTTCTTGGTGCCCACACCCATGATCTACCTCACTTCAGTTTAATAAAGATCAGAGACCCTGTTTAACCTTCAAAGTCAGGGATATGGGAAAGACCCGAAGATGTCAGCAAATCCTAAAAGAGTGGTGCTGCTTTTCTCCATTTAAATGTTTTAATTTGCTTTTCTTGTTTTTCCTATTTCCCATCAAATCTGTGGGAGGATGCCTTTGGACTATTGCCCTATATCTTTTCATTCCGACTTTTACTTTCCTTTCTGGCCCATTCTGAAACAGGAAAACAATGTGGGTGGCAGAAGGGCAGCTTCCACCACTTCATTAAAACAGCATTTATTTTTTTTAATTGAAATGTCTTGTGGCATCTCTCATTACCCCTATTAATATATGACCTCACACAATTCTTCACAACATTTGGATATTATTATTTTAGATTAAAATCCATGCACTTTTGATTTAATACATTAAACTCATCTAATTCCCATATATATATATTGCTGCTAGCCAGTCAGTAGCTGAGTAATATATATCTACATCAATGATGTTTTAATGATGCATTGTTCTAATATATCACCAAAAAATAGTGCTCACATGATAGATTAGTGCCATACATCACTGTAGTGAAGTATTTTTTATGATATATATCCCAAACAATGTCATTGGAAAGGGAAAAAGAGACACATAAGAAATGGAAGTTTTAATTTATTACAGTTTTAAAAACACTTATAATATTCTTTACACAATAATAGCTGACCTAGTCTGAAGTGGAAGAGACATGATATTAAAAGAGAGGTCTGAAGCAGATATCTGAAGTGCAATCCAGTGGGTCAGAAGGCATCACACAGATTCTTGAGATAAGTCTTGTATCTATTTAGGCCAGCAAATAGGAAGGAAGAAGGTGGAATGAGGGGGGAACCTAATTTTTTTGTTTTCAAAATGGATATACATCTGATTAGAGAGGTGGGGCCTCTTTGGCTCCAGGCAGGATGCCTTAGTGGTACAAACTCCAGCTGATTCCAGCTGTGTAGATCCATGAACCACTCTCTCACTGGAGCTGGGTATGAAAGGAGGTAACATTTTTGATGGGTTTTTTTTAGTTTTAGTTTGGGTTTTCTTCCTAGTCAAGTAATGCTGATCCACCAGAAGAGAAAAAAGTTCAACAGAAATATGGCTGTGTTGATGAGGCATAAGTTCAGGCTAAATGTTGGCTGATTAAAAAGGATGATATTTAGGGGTACAGCTGGCTTGATCCAGCTCTCCTGCTGTTTGGCTTGGCGTGACCAGCTCTGCCCTGATACACTGCTCGCTTTGTGGATATGAGGCTTCCAGATATTTGCCTTTTGCAACTCACAGTTAAGATGCAAGACTCAAACCTGTGGGTTTACAGCATGGACCAGTGGTTTAACCTTTGCTGGAGCAGACATTTGATTGCAGAACTGCACCTTTTGTGTGTTCATGCAGTCACTGGACAGCTGCAGTGTGCACAGCTCTGTGGCTGGACCAGCTCCTAACACCTGGAGGGAGCGGGATCTCAGGGTGCCACAGTGGCTTCCGTGAGGAAAGTATTCCAACATGAATGCTGGAGGCTCTGATAACTATTCACATATAGCAGGAGTTTGTATTGGGACAGCAAAAAGATAAAGGTGAAAGCAGAAACAAAAATGGGAGAGCTGAGCATCAAGCTGGCACAGACAGCAGTGAAGTGAGCCACCAGACTGGATGGGGCTCTTGAGCAACCTGGTCTAGTGAAAGGTCTCCCTGCCCACAACAGAGAGATCTAGAAGATTTTTAGGTCCCTTGAAACCTAAGCCATTCTATGATTCTGTGATCCTACGTGCCAAGTAGGACTTGTGAAAACTGCCCTTACCAAAGCATTCCTTTCATCTTTTGGCTGCATATACCTTAGCACACCAAATGAAGATGTTGCAAGACAAGAAATCCCATAAGGTACCTAAGAACTAAAGCTGGAATGCAAAAAGCATTTGTTTCTTCAAGAAAAATACTGCTGCATGTGAAATATGAAGTGCACTGAGTTGTTTGATAATGCTTTTCCTATATGTGTCCTTTCACTGACATCAGTTGGAACAGTGAGTGAATAATAAGGAAAAAATAGAATTATTTGTATTAAAGAACAAAATCCCTCTTCACTGTTAATATCAAGTTATGTATTTAACTTGTATCTAATGTAGAAAAAAAGACTAAGCAGATACTGTACTCCAGGCAAAAAAATATTAGACTTTAATTAAGTGAAGTAAACATCTTATTAAATGTCTATTTTTATAGACACTAATGAACATTACTGCCAAAGGGGCAAAGGAAATAAGACAATGAATATGGTAAAATATACTCCTTTACAATTTTGAGTAGTAAATCTTTCCTGTGATCTAACAAGGTAAAATAAGAAATCTTACTATATTAAAATACCTCTAAGGATGTAAGAAAACTGATCTCTGATCAGCTCAGCTAGAAATTAGAGCGCACATTTCCGCTTGGTTTTTTAAAAACTCCTACTCTCATTATAATGAACCATTGGAGAAGATAGCGTTATTTATTTTAGGATATTTCACACCAGGAGAACAGAAGCTCTCAACTGCTAGGCAACCTTGAAAAAGGTATGGACATTTAAGCAATAAAGACCTCAGTTTTAGAAGTTTTCTTTAACTTCTGCTGGCTCTTTTCAGGCAGAGTAGCATACCTTTATTCCTACATCTTCCCACAGGTTGCATGGTGAGATTTGTACTCACCATGTTCTGTTTGACCTGTGAAATTCAGGGCACAAAGTATTTTTGCCCAAAGTTCAGAGCTAGGCTTTTCAAGGTGCTGTGTTTCCCCATCGATTGTGGAATAGGGCTTATCTGGTGTCTCCACCCCAAATTTGAGAAGGGCTTTGCTCCCCATCCAGTCTCTCTCCTGTCTCTTCCCCCTTTCATAGTTTCCCTTGTCCACCCTTCCTGCTGTCCCAACATGACATCAGATGAGGAAGCTCCCTGAAGCTGCCCAGTGGAAAGCATAGGTCTGAACTGCAACAAGGCCTTTCACAGCTCCCGGTACCTTCTATTCTACCCTATCTGCTTTCACCTTTATTTTGCTGCTTGGTGGTAGGGAACATGGCTTTTGCTCTGCTTATTTTTCCTACATCATACCCAGCACTGTTCTCTGTCAATGATTTGAGAGTTTCCAAGGAATCTGTGACCTCTCTGCAAGCCTGAGGAGCCCCAGGAGCTGCATTTATCCCAGTGCCCTGCTGCAGGCAGCCAGCTCCTCTCTCCCTGGCAGGCTGCAGCACCACCAGCTTCAGCCCTGCGTTTTTACCAGGAGCAATATTCTGTACAGGGGGAGGCACAGCTTTGTACACACATCTCGCATTGCTCATCCAGCAGAGCTTGCCTGTGTGGTCACTGTTACTCACGGGGGACCTTGCCTTTGTGTCATCCCAGCGCTGCTTCTCTCTGAGGTGTTGGATGTAAGGTGTTGCTGGAGGCAAGATGCCCAGTGTGGGTGATTTAACCCTCTTCACTTCTGCCTTGGAAATCAAGGTCAGTTGTGGCTTATGGTCCTGTGAGACAGACGGTTAGCAGGGCTGTTGAATTCATTTCTTGGGGTTTCTGTACATAAATCTACAAAATGGTTTTACCTTCCTACAGCTGGCACATGTGCCTAACGACTTGATCTTTTGCATTTTAAATATTTATTCAGTATTTAATTTAAGCCCCTGAGACTAATCCTGGTGCTTTAACTTAGCCCTCAACTAGTTTCACTGAATCATCTCAATGACAATTCAGTGATCTTCAGCAAATTGGCTTTGTATATTAGCAGGGCCCAATCCCTTCTTTATCGGTATTTTGGGGGTATTTTAGAAAGAGCTACTGGTGATTTTTTTTAAGTATTACAAGGCATAAAACTGTTGTTTCTGTCTTTGAAATTATAGATGGTCTCCATAGAGACACTGAAGTTCTACATTGCTCCCTTGAATTGCCTGAAGAAGTGGCACTTAGAATTACATTCAAAACAATGCTAATTAGCAAAAGCTGAATTTTAAACAAGCTTCACAGCAAGGTTTTTGTGTGATAGAAGCAGCAAACCGGCAATCGACTGACCAAACTGACAAAGCTGAACTACAGACAACATGCTATTTAATTATTCATTAGACATTTTACAGGGTTAACTACAATAGGCGCCATTCCCTTTTTGAGGAATCACCGAGCCAAGTGTAAGTGCCTTAGAAATCCAGCATAATAAATAGTAGGAAAAAATCAGAAAAATGAAATCTGCTTCCCAAACCGCAGATTTATTGAGGAAAGGCATGAACAAAACTCTGCCGCCATTTGATAAGAATGACCCAGCATATGTACAGAACGGAAATAACTTGTCAGAAGCCCAATCCTGCAGACAAAGCTACTGTGAGAGGGTTTCAGTGGAGCACAAAGTGGCATCCCCAGTTTAGGATTAGGCCAGAACAGTGCAAGATGAAGGAAGATGCAGCAGAGCTCCCCACAGGCCCCTCAGTCTCCCCTTTCTGCCCAGAACCACGGGTGTCTCTGATTCTCATGTGCGTATGTAGGGGCACATGCCCAACAGGGGTGCTGGGGGCTCTTCAAGGACTGCCTGGGGGGTAAAACCAGACAGATCTCTTGGTCATAGCAGAGGCTGGAAACTGCCAGTAGCTGAACACAGAAGCCAGATGTTGTTGGAGAACTCATTAATCTGGCAGGGTGCAAGTAGGGACAGAAAGAAGGCTTTGGAGAAGGCTTTTATATTAGCTAAAATCTTGTCACTTGCAGAGTAAGCCATAGTCAGAGGATATTATTGCAAGAAGGGGGAAGATTTGTGGATCCATGCAGAAGCCACAAAATGTTGGGAAACATCTTGGGCAGACACTGATCTAGGCTCAGATACACTTAGACAAATGGACACTGGAAATAGATGTTTATTCCACTATTTGGTTTGATCTGTGTATTTCTTCTTAGCTAAAGCAAAGTCCAAGTTTGCTGCAACAAAGCCAGTGAATGAGGAAAATGTTCTGCCTCCCTCAGGCCAAAGGAAACTGAAGAGGAAACATGGCTCACCGTGAGCAGCACTGCCAGAACCACACCAGGTACTGATTCAGGTGACTGTAGTTATCAGCAGTTAGATGCATTACAGATCGGGTGAATAATTCTGGACCACAGTTTGCCAAGGTTTATACTTGGACGAGGACAGGAGGACTGCTGGCATGCTGTGTTGTTTCTCTGGAAGGCAGGGCAGCAAGAACTGCTGGCATCACAGGCAGGAAGCTCAGCCAGCATGGTTATAAGTGTACATTGATGGAACTGATGACTGCAGACAGCACTGATCTTTAAACTGAAAAGTATTTGTAAAGAGTACCAACAAGATAGTTCAGTTTCAGTAGTAATGTAGTGCAATCACATACTATTCTGCCTTTCACTTTCTGTTGTGATTTTATTACTTAAGTGGGAAACAGTGAGAGAATTATCATCTGGGATTATCTCTGATGGTCTTGATTTGTGGAATTAAACTTTCTACCTGAAAGCATTTAATGTTTCTGTAACTCTCGCAAAAGCTTCTCATGCATAAGACATGGCACCACTGTTACTGAAGGATTCAAAAATGGAGAAATGAGCAAACCAGTACACCAGACTTCGCCTCACAAACACACGTCTGTCAGCCCTCTGTGCATACGTTCAGCACTGCAACAGGCATCTACCTACCACCTGCTCTGTGTGGGGAGAAACACAAGCGCAAAACAGGACAACTTCAGTTCTGCTCCTTTGGCTGGGATGATGCTTTGTATCAGGTATTTGTATAAGGGGATTATGTTTTCTGAGATGAGACAAACAAGTGAGTAGGATGAAATCTCCCATCAAATCAAATGGAATAAAATGTGACTGGCAATGCCATTCCCAGCTATGGTGATACTTCATCCTACTTATTAGAGTATATCTACCTACATATGGGCTAAAACTCAGCATAATAAAATCTTTCTATCTAAGGTGGTTCACAGTCTGTAGTCAGTTATTTTCCTGCTACCACTTTTTCATATCAGCAGTAACTGCACTTGCCACACGCATTTGAATGACCTGTCATAGGAGAGACTTGCCCTGCAAACAGTCTGTACTCTATGGTTCTGTTAAATAATGCCTGAACCTGACTACAAAAATTATCTCACCCTGTGTATTGTTTTCTGTGTAGTGTCCACCATTATTATGACTGCATGTCCTAGAACCCAGAGAAAGGCTCATGTAAGGAAACAATTATTTCCCTTTTCTTTTCAGCATGCATATTTTATTCTTGCTAGTTTTGTCAGCAGCATACAAAAGCTGGGTGCTGAAGCCTGCAGATTTCTTGTTCTCTCCTGACACTGAGTCCCACACATATCTCAGTCAGGGAGCAATTGGTCTCCTTTCATGTGTCCACTGTAGGAGTATACATAAGGGAAAGCCTGAAATAGGACCTTTTAGACAAATGGGAAGCACAAAATGCTGGGTTGCCACTGTTGCTGGCTAAGACAGCCCCTCTCAGCAGCATCCAGGCTGAGTTCAGCACATTTATGTAGGTTTGAGTGAGCATGCAGTTTCTCCTAGTCACCAAAAGGTTCACAAATGATCATGCAAAGAGATGAAAAAAAGAACCTGGTGTTTAACTGTACCTTTCTCTCTCCATTTGTTCGGTGCCAGCTATGTAAATACCAGCTTCTCCACAATGTGACTGTTGTCCAACTTAGGGTAAGGTCCTGCCTCAAGAAGAGCATCCACAAGTGGATTTGGCTTGCTTGCATGAAAAGATAGTCAGACACTGTAATCACCCCAAGTTCCCAGGCTCCCAACACTATTTGCCAGTCTGAGATGCTCATGGAGAAAAAGAAAAGGCCATGTGGAGGAAGAATTGGAATGCTGATCTGGGACTACTTGCTGAGCCTGCACTGTGCTCACCTTAGAGCAGCCTTGGTTGGGGTTGTGTAGCCCTATGAAAGACATCAGCAAAGCAGCCTGGCTCCACAGGAAGCAGGGGATGGGCAGGGAATGAAGGAAGAGGTCCCAGGAGGCTGAGAGGGCAAGCACAGGTGGGGTCTGCCACAGCCAGGGTCAAGGGCTCTCACAAGCTCTGAGGATTTTAATGGTGTAAAACCCCACTGAGACTCAACTCCTTCCTCCTGTATTTCCCAGACTAGGAAAGGAAAGACATGGAGCTGGCAACTTGTCTGAGTGAAATGAATAGAAATTAGAATGAAATGTTTATTGAATAGTTGTATTCACTTTCATGTGTTTTCCTGTTCCCTAGAAACAAATTAGCAATTACTTCAGATCTGATATCCAAAGAATGCACCTCTGCATTGAACTGACTTGACTGCATGAGTTCTGGCTGCACCTTGGTCTGCATGTGGGTTTGAGAAGTTTGGTCTGCGTCCAAAAGCAATCTGAATCCCAACAATGCTTGTTGTTTTGTAAGAGTGACTCTAATGGCTGAATTATACAGAAATATGAAAAAAAATTAGAGCATTTAAAAAATTTTTTAACTGTAATAAAGCCTGTTTGATATTTCCATGCTTAGTATTGAAGTGACCCATAATTTGGACTCATCATTTCAATCTACTTTGGTCCAAGAATTATGAAGCAACAATACTTTTTAACAGAAGCTGTACTACAATACATTAACAAAAGAGCTCTCTCTCTCAGAGCTGAAGATGTCTCCTTGGACTAATGTTCAGCTCCTGTATTTTCTGGATTTTGGTTGGTTTATCCATGCAGCCATAATATCATTTTATGTTTCATTTCCTAGCTTTCTAAAGGAAACAAGAAAAATAAAAATGCAATTTAATGCACTCCACAATGACTATTTAAGCATTACATCATCAGAAAGGCTGGCACTAACTAATAAGTGGTCCCAATGACAAGACAGCATTACCTAGCAACTGCAGAGAAGTTATTAACCCTTTCGTCACTACTATATCCACCACTGAAGCTGGATATATCTTGTAGCAAACAAATGCATATGTCCAAATGCCTGCAAAAAACCCCAAAGCTTCTTCCATCTTGTGTTATGGTGTGAACATTTTTCTCTGTAATTCTGAAAAGATGCCCAGTTCAGTTCTGCAAAAGGACATATGAGGACCACACAGCTGTGCAGGCAGCTTGTGAGAAAGAAGGGAAGTGTGATGAATCATTCTAGTGCTACGTGTGCAGACATAAGGTGATACAGGGTTTTTTCTCTAGCCTGAAGAAGGATGACTGGTTAAAATATTTCCAGAACTGTCAGGAGGTTTACAGGTACTTTTTGAACAGGTCATGAGCCTTTGCAGCCCTCCTGAATATTGTCCAATGTTCTAGAGAACACGTTATGTGCATCCTCTATGCTGCAAAGTAGAAAGATGTAGTTAGCTGTAAGCCTTAAATAAAAGTAAAATTTATGCCAAGAAAGCAAAATTAAACCTAAACCCTGGTATGATTTACATGGGAATGCGCAGATCCCAAGGGATGAAGCACCTGGAGGGCACCTCCTAGGCTCACTTCCTCTCCTGATGAACACTACCAGCCCCTGAATTTGTGCAACTTCCAGAAAACTCCTGGGTTGCTTTTGCTGCAGGACTGAAATCTGAAATCCACACTGGGAAACAAAGCAAGGACTTTCACTGCAGCTGCAGTACAACTGCATGCCAGGAAACCAGCAGCTGAAGCAAGTGCTGCAGAGAGGAGGAATGTGGGAGAGGCATCAAGAACCATGTCTGCACACTAAGAACTAGACTGGCTCCAAAGAGGACAGCATCTCTGTGGACTGTTATCTTCTAAAGTCAAGAGCATGCCATCTTTTCCTGTGTGGTCTTGCACACAATGTTCATGTCCAGAAGGAGATTGCCAGACACAGACAGAGCTCAAACCCTGATGTTTTCTGTGTGACTAAAGAGTGGAGAAAAAGTGTGTGTCCTCCTGTTTCTCATGCCTCATTAGACAGGTTTCCAGGTCCTCAGAAAGACCTTTATGGTCATATCAGCAGACTGTCTATCTTCAAATGCTGTCTTTTTTTCTTTTTTGTTTGAATACATATGCATAGTAAAAAACACAACAGCCCAATTTGAAGGTCTTTTCTGAAATTGCATGGCTTGCAGTAGCCATGAACCAAGCAAGCCAGGAGATTAAGCAAGTGTGAGGAGAGCAAGAAAAATTCAGAAAAGAACAGCAAGAAGAGCACAGTAATTGCTTCTCAAGTCAAACAAAGATTGTCTGGACAAACATCAGTCTAATTGGAGCAATTCTTCAGTATTTTCTTCCAAATAAATAAGCCGTCCAACTCTATTATATATGACGTTGTGTATTTGTTCCAATGATCTTTAACTGGGTAATGGGACTGCACTGCTTTGTGTGTTTTCATTCCAAATGACTAAAACAAGCTTTGTAAAATCTCCCCAGAAAAACATGATGTCCTGTCAAATCACTACTCCAATATGATTATAAAAAACCCTGACTCTTATTACTGTTAGTTTGTCAAAGGCTGTAATAAAGCAGAGCAATAACTAGCCAGCACAAAGAGTGAGCATTTCCAGCAAAAGTGCAGAGAAGCAGATAGGACCTAATTTGTGTTCTGCAAAGCCTCAAGCCAGCCAGAGGCTGACACTCTCCCTCTCGCTGACTTCACTAGACATCTCTCAGCACCTCAGAGGATTGCTGAGCACCTGGTAATATCGACCTCATCAGTGCAGTTCCAAGCACTCAGTGTTCACATCAGCTGTTAACATAAATTACAGTTGAGGGGATACAGTATTTGTAAGAGCTAATCCAAACACCAGTGAACACCTTCACGATTTCACTGGGTCAGAAAGGGTGCACCCACTCAAGCCTTCCATGAAGGCATCACATCACAGCCATGCGGATCAAGCCATATAAAATGATTTTGCAATATTTCCATATCATAAAATATGTACATACATTAAATCCACTGATCTTATTGCCTACAGATACTGCTGATGCCTAGGAATTTACTAAGCCATCCATAGAGCTTTCTGAACTGTCTTTGGGACATGAGCCAAACCCCAGATCCTGAGCCTTCTTTGATGTTAGGACCACTTTTACAGCACTCAATTACAATTGTTTTTCTTATTTTAATTAACCAATTTCTTAATAGCAACAAGATACTTGTTAGACACATGTGCATTTTGCTGTGAGGAGATTATTGCATAGTAAATTTTTAAAATTCATTTGTCTGTGATCTTGCATCCTCTAACATCATCCAAGTAGGCACTGGATTTATGGAATAGCACTGCATTGCCTGTAGTATCCAGACACCTAAGCCCTTGCACCTCACACAAAGAAACTCATTAAAAAACTGGCCTGATGGAATGGAAATAAAATGAAAACAAAACATGTAAACTGTTGTTGCAAAGTAAAAAATGCCCCAAAAAAGGGCAATTCCATTAGTACATTTGTTAATGTAAGGCAAAATTGCAACTTTAATGGAGACTTTCAGTAGAAATCATAAATGAGCAATGAAGATACTGGTCTTTTCAAGTGTCACATGGTTCAGTAGACAACTCACATCCATTTAATGAACAATTTGTTAAGGAAAAGAGATACAGCAAATTTTTTCCTCAATTAAACTCAATGGGATTGCATGTATAAGTCAACTGCAACTCAAAGTGACATTCTGATAATGTTAAATACTCATTGAAATTCTGTATTAATATATCTGTTGTTCTAATGGAACATTTTGTTCTTTGTGAGTGCAAAATTTCCTTTTCTCAGCATAGCACTCTATATTGTCTAAATATGCCAAGAAAACATACATAACTTCAAAATTATGCACTGTACAAAATTTTTAAAACTCCAACTGCAAACCCAATGCCATCTCAGCAACCTTATTCAAAGGGAACTGGTGGGAGAGTGATACCTCCTCTATTCTTCAAGGGAATCCTTGAATACCTAAGAAAGAGCTCGAATTTTTTTCCAATATAGTTGCCATTCTGTAGTTTCTGTGCTCTTTTCAGCTGAGATATTACTGACTTTGTAAACCTGGTCCCTGGATAGTCTGCAAGGTATGAGTTAAACTAGAGAATATATTTTATATAACTTTATATTAACCCTAGTGTTACCTGATGAAGTGATTAGAAACTTCTCTTTCACATATCCTGGAACTTGTCCACTTGAACACTTTGCATTTAATTTCTTTGTTAGTTTTCTTTTTAAAGGAAAAAAAAAACCCACTTATGGGTGAAGGCATAAAGGTGATAGTCAAACTTCCCCGTAATATTAATCTTAGAGAGTGACCAACCCAAATATATTTGCTTCAAAATTGATGTTTCTATTTTCATTTTATTTTCTAAGTTAGAAAGTGTGAGAAAAGGAGATTGTAATGGAAGCTGGGTTTCATTCTTGACCACAGCAGGTACTGGGAAGATCTCACAAATATTTTTGTGCATATATCTTATATTTCATTTCCTTATCTTTTTAAATGAGTTGTGAATAATTCAGGCAACGACTGTTTGGATAACAGAGTCTGTGCACCCCTGAAGATTAAAATCTTCTAATTACGCCGTAACAGATACAGCTTGGAAGTCATAACACCAGGTTTCCTTATGCCACCTACCCACAGCCCAGGGCTCATCCCTATGCATGACCCCCTTGCTATCTAGCTCCCAATTAGTTCTCAGCTGGTCCTTCAAGACATCCAAAAAGGCTGACAGTGAAGATTGCATTCACAAGAGGCCACTTGCCCTGGGGGAAGTCAACTGTCACTATCAAACTTGTTACAGCAAAAAATTAAATATTTGGCGCATGATAATAACATATCTGTCACTATTGCCTCAGATCAGCCTTCAATCTCACCAGAGAGAGGGTCATAAAGCCTTACTGAGCTCTTCTTTTTATTTCCCAGTAAGTCCTCCTCTTTGAGCATTAGCTCTTGAGCTCATTGACCTGAGTACACACTTAAGAAACTCTGTTAGTTATCTAAAAAAAGATAAAATGAAGACAGGCAGAAGCTGAGTTAATCACTTGGACATATGGAAATAAGGTGGCAATGCTGTTTATATGCAGGCAGGCAGTTCCCTAAGAGCATCACTGCAAAACACTCTGGGTTTCTTAACCAGGAAAAAAAATCCCAAAACAAAACAAGGGAGCTACATAAGATAGTCAGAATTTGAAGGATTTGATTGAAAGCTGTTCTTCTGCTTAGTTTGCTGTGGACATAATGAGCACAGTCTGTAATTGCTACACAATATTTAAAAACTACAGCCAAACTCAAGCCAAAAAATGAGACAACTTTTCATTTAGGAGAGGAAGACTGGGTGTACAAAGGAAAAACAACGATTTTGCCATAAAGCTCTTCTTGAAATACACTATAATAGACAGTCCTGGCTACTTAACCTCTCTTCAAGTGCCGTAATGGAGATGAGAGATAGGCTCGGCTTTGGTGTTTGGAGATTCAGGTCACCACATAGTCTACTCCATTTGGTAAGGCTTGAGCAAAAATTAGCTGGTTTTTTCTCCCATGGTTACTCACAGAGTGGTGGCTCCAAAGCTTTGTTCTTCTAATGCCAGGAAAAATTTCACTACCAAGGTAGGTTTACCCCGGGACCCTCCTGCTCAATTGTCCTTCTAGAATTATCTCTTGATTTAAATGACCGTTCTTTTCTGGTACTTGTTTTCTTGATAATTTTTATAGAGACCAATCATAAAAGGACTAAAGATGTTCATATTGATCCAGAAAGGAAAAAAGCAGGAATTGCATGACTGACATGATATAAAAAGCTGGGGGATGGGGAGGTTTAAAGGTGTAAAATTTCTCTCTGTGCATGAATATCAAACATACTGTGTTTGAGGATCAGAGGGCGAAAGGGGTGTATCATTTGATTATCAAGAGAGAGGCCACTAATAAAGTTTAAACCTGAATTTGCCAATTGCTTTTGATGGTTCAGCCGCCAATGTTTCATTCAGAAACTGCACACAGCCAGCATCCAGTCATAAGATGTTTCCTTCCCTGTGTTTATATCCCAGGACAGCACCGGGAGCTGCTGAGCAGAGAGCAGTTTCCTCCAGTCCTTCCCACCTGCCAACACACAAATGTGCTGTCACATTTCCCTGGGCCAGGCAGCTGAGTGGCACGGGCCAGCAAGCCCCAAGTGCCGGGCTCGGGGCAGCAATCAGCTGGCCACAGGATCTGGCCCAGTGGCTGCTCTGCTTCTGTGGCCACAGGGAAGTTTTGGCTGGGTGGGAAGGAACCGGCTCCATGGCTGACTTCCTTGTGAAGGACAATAAAAGCAGTGAGTGGGGAGCTCACATCAGCCTGTTTGCTTGAATAATGATATCAACAATAACAATAAACCCCTTTTTCCAGCTCCATCCTGTGGAGCAGCCAGAATGGACTTTAAGGATGCAATTCCCAGCAGTCAGAGCATTGTGTGGGGCTCTCGTGGCTGGTTTTGGCTAGGCTCATCAACTGCCAGTGCTGATGGGAGCAGCAGAGCACTTGGCACAGGCAGCCAAACCTTCCCAGGAACTGACTGGTGACCTGAGCCGAAATCTCCAGCAGACCAGCACGTGTGTCACCACAGCAGTGAGTCCCTGCCCCTCCACAAAGGGTGACAATGAGGACACTTGGCCAAACCTTGCTAGTCAAGCAGCCCCTGGTCACCACGGCAACATATGCAACCTTGGACTCTGTTTTCAGGGTGGCCATGCCCTTAAACTTCCCAGCTATGTGTCCTCAGCCTGCTGAAAATGAGGACACCTCTTTAGCAGCTGGAGTACCACCAGACTGGGAGACAGTAGGTCCTCTGCCATAGCAACACCCATGAACGGGAAATAGGCAACCATAGGTAAGGTAACATTACAAGGAGGTCTCCTCTGCAGACTGAGAGCAGACATTTGCCGGCAGTAACTCAACTTGCAAGTCAGATCTGAACCAATGAACTTGGGCTGGATGTTTCTGCACCATATTCCTTTCTCTAGACCATTTCCTAAACTATTCAAAATGAGGAAAGTGTTTGCATTTGATTTTGCCACTAAGTGTTAATTTGGGACCTGCTATACCTTTTTTGTAGTCTCTGTTTCTCTAGTTTTAAAACCAGTGGGATGAAATAGAAAAATTGAGCCAGAGGTTTAAAAAGAAACTGGAAAATATAGTTCTGTCTTTTAAACCACTCATAACTGTTCCGTATACGTTTTAAGCTCTCATCTGACAGTTTTCAATCAACTAGCTCATATTCAATCTTAATCCCTTGTAAGGTTTCAGTCCTAAACTGTGGTCTGCTAATATTTTAAAAATTGAGAACTGCATGTGGGCAATAACTGGATATAGAGAAAACACCCTAAGAAATAGTACTCAGCTTGGAAACATGGATTGCAGCACAGCAGACAGAGTCAGCTTTAAAGACTAGGCAGAAAGCCAAGCCATCCCTAGTCATAGCTGGAACTAGAAACACAAAGGATTGCATCCCACTCCTCTCAAGTCACGGTTCCCTAAACCCTTGCTCAGCTTCATGCAGGCTGTGGCGGCTTTTCCTCCGCAGCAGGGCTGCTATCATTTGTAGTAGGTTGCATTCCCAAGGCCATTTGCATGTTTCACCTTTTTTTAAATCTATCTTAGATCTTCCCTCACACACTCCTGCCCCCACTTGCCTCTATTCTCTGCAGGGATTCTCCCAGAGCTGTCTCTACAGAAATCTCTCATCATCCTTAGCAGAGCTCTTCTGTGCAAGTGCTTTGCAAAACACACTTATCTTTTATTCCTTCCTAAGTGTATTAGTCAGGCTTTTCTACCTTTGTTTATATCAGTAACACCTTTTTCCTTTTAAACCTTTCTTCTCTTTTTATAGAAGGTATAATAAAAAATTAAGTTAAACCACAAAACCTCATTTTGTAAAATTTTGTCTGACCTAGATCACCAGAATCAAAGAAATTCTGAGCTAATGATGAATCTGCCTTGTTCAGCTAATCATGCCTAATTGCCAGAGTTCATGGGCACTGAGCTGTCAGTGCAGGAACAGAACAAAATGATCACAGAGTGGTGCTTTCACTGGTTTGTGCTGAAAAGAGTGATGGAGTTTTCTTATTTGGAAACATAAAATTGAGATAAAATGTGCTGGAAGGTGATAAATTTGCAAAATGGGTCAAATCCCAGACTGAAATATTGAACAGCAATCTATTAACTCAGCAGGAAGTATACCCAATTCATTAGAAAATCTGCAGGTAAAAGGACTTTGCCAATCTAATAGAGTAAAACTGAAGAGATTAAATAAATTCTCCAACTAGCAGTCAATAGTGTGCAGCCAGCAATAGCCCTAAAATAATGGTTCCATTTTCTCACCAATTCAGCTGTGTGACCTAATGCTGGTTCCAACTGTTATTGTATTAACTGTTCATATTAATTTGATTTAGATTTTGGTCAATACAATACCTGGCATGTTGTAAATCACTAAAAATACCTACATTTCCATACAAGTAAATTATATGACCTCTAGGTAATATCTTAGGAACTAAAGCTGCATGTTCTAGTAATTAACAAAGTGCAACCAGATTAACTTCATACTTCATCTTTGAACTAATAACATCATTTGACTGGCAGTGTGAAGTAGCTTTCATGTGATGCACATTAATTGTGAATAAGAATCTGAATTCTTCCCTATACTATTAAAAAGAGAAACATTAAATTACATCCCATTATTTAATAGAAAGCAATGTACTGCAAAAGTCTGGAAAAGGTAGCCAGCTATATATATATTTACTAAATATTACTTTTTCATTTTTACATACTCACTAGTGGCAACAGCTTAGCTATGAAGAAGCTTTTTGCCACATCAGAGAAGGAAGGTTATTTTCCCCCAGATAGCAAGTACCTACTGAATGGAATCAGGTCTAATGTGTTTAAGTACAGACTGCTAAATGACATTATTACAAATATTGCTTCATAAAACATCAAACTACCACAATAATTTAATATCAATGCAATCAAACTTTATGTGACTTTTTGTGCAGGCATACTTCTTCAGTTGAGAGCTTCTTGCTTGTACTTTTTCTGTGTGCGCACTCCGGCAGTAGTTTAGCAAATAGTAACTGGTGTCCTAATCTAAAGATGGCTATTAACAGAATTAGGTTCAATGAGGTGGTCTTTGTAGAATAGGTAAATTGTGTGTCATGATGTATAAGAAGAGCTGGAGATTAGGTAAGAAGGGAAGAAAAGGGAGAGGAGAGTGGGTAGGAGAAGAGGGCTGGGAGGGATCTCTTGCCAGTCCCTGGTATCACTTTCCTCCCTGTGTCAGACTTATTCTGCACCACATTACAGTCCTAAGTTCAAAACTGAACGCATTGATCTCTGCTGGGAACAACCCATGTACAAAGACTATCTCTTATAAATCTGCCACATTTTAGGCTCAAGATGGCTGGATATCAGTGGTGGATGAAGTGGCTGCTTAAGCTGACATCTAGTATGATTCTGCTGAGAAGTGGACAGCAAAGCTCTTCTTGAATGCAAGAAGGTATGAGTGGTGCATTCCATGTTTACGAAAGCAGTAACTCTTCTGAGACAAAAGCAGCATTTCAGGGAAGTAGTGAGGCAGAGCAGTGGACCCTTGCAGCCAGCACTCATGGCCAAGGTAGATTTTCAACAGCTGCCTCACTCCAGATGAAGTATGCCCAGCTTGAAGCTCAGGGCAACCTGTGCTGTATCTTTTTTTTTTTTTTTTTGCAACCACAGCTTTCTGCTGCTGCGAGTCAGGCAAGGCAGGCAAGGCTCAGATCCACACCTGCAACCTGGGGCCTGAGAAGAGCACAGGAAAACTTTCTTCTGTGCCCTGACATGAGTGGTTGCCCTGTCTTAGGCAACACAAAGAATAAAGTTCCTTTGTGAGAAATCAACTAGTTAGAATAAAAATTTATGCTTGTGGGAATGGATGATAGATCATTGGCAGCCCTCAGTAGTGAGAGAAGCAGATGGGCTTATGTACTGGTTTGGGCTGGGGTAGAGTTCATTTTCTTCATAGTTGCTTGTATGGTGCTAAGTTTTGGATTTGTGGCACAAAAAATGTTGATAACAAAGGGATATTTTAGCTATCACTGAGCAGTGCTTGCACAACATCAAGACTTTTTTGGCCTCTCGCCCCATCCCACCAGCGAGCAGGCTGGGGGTGCACAGAGACCTGGAGGGAATGCAGCCAGGAGAGCCAGCTTCAACTGTCCAAAGGGAACTGCCCAGAAAAATTGTGGATGCCCCATGCCCAGCAGTGTTCAAGGCCAGGCTGAATGGGGGACTGAGCAACCTAGTCTAGTAGAAGAGTAGCTGAAATTAGGTATCTTTTAGATCTCTTTCAACCCAAACCATTCTATGATATTCCATACCATACTGCATCATGCTCAGCAATAAAATCTGACGGAAGAAGAAGGGAGGGGGAATGTTGTTGGAGTTATTGTGCTTGTTTTCTCAAATAATCATTATGTGGGATGGAGCCCTGCTTTCCTAGGGATGGCTGAACACCTGCCTGCCCATGGAGAGTAGTGAATTTATTCCTTGTTTTGCTTTATTTGTGCATGTAGCTTTCCTGATCAAATTCTCTGTATCTCAACCTACGAATTTTCTCACTTTTATTCTTTTGATTCTCTCTTCCATCCCACTGTGGGGGGGTGAGC
>VYZT01049369.1:1299-17513 GCA_013400735.1 Pomatostomus ruficeps
GGGCTGGCAGGAGCTGGGAAGGGCTGGGAAGGGCTGGCGGGAGCTGGGAAGGGCTGGGAAGGGCTGGCGGGAGCTGGGAAGGACTGGGAAGGGCTGGCGGGAGCTGGGAAGGACTGGGAAGGGCTGGCGGGAGCTGCCTGAGGAGCTGCCGTGGGCGATAACGCCGGGCCGGGGTTCGCCCTTATCTTTCGGAGCCCCAAGGGCTCTGAAACATCTTGCGCTGCCCCGGGCGCCACCCGAGCCGGGCAGGGCGCAGCTTTCAGCTTTGATCCCGGCTCGGAGCGTGGAACAACCGCCCCAGAGCGGGGTGAATCCATGGGATGGGATCGGCGCAGGGAAATGCCGGGGACTCTGGGGACATGGATGGGCAGGGATCGACTGGGCATGGATGGGCAGGGATCGATTGGACATGGATGGGCAGGGATCCAGCTGGACATGGATGGACAGGGATCCAGCTGGACATGGATGGACAGGGACCCTCTGGACATGGATGGGCGGGGATCCAGCTGGACATGGATGCGCAGGGACCCTCTGGAGCAGGCCCGAAGGGGTGTTGGGGATGGGGTAGTTCAGGACTGGGAATTACTCCAATGCAGGCAACACCGTGGTTTGGGCTCCTTCAGGGAGAGGAAAAGTGGATTTATGGCTTGGGCTGGGTCAGGGCTGATTTGAATCTGAGGCTTTGCCTTCAGAGCTGACCCATCCCAGGACAGCGAGATCTGAGAGTTCCAGGGTCTGGAGGGCGTTGGGAGCTGCTTGGGACACCGGGACACATCCCGGGACACCCGGACACATCCCAGACACCGGGACACATCCCAGGCTGGATCCGGCTCCAGCCCAGCCTGGCTCTGTCCCTGCCGCACCGGGACTGTCCCAGCACAAGCTCCCCTCCCGCTGACAGATTTATCTCCGGATTTATCATCTCTGGATTTTTCCCCAGGGGTTTCTCCTCCTGGATTTACCCACCGCGATCCCGGGAGCTGCCCGGGGAGTGTCAGGGAATAAAGGATCGAGGAGAAGCCTCTGCTGCCAGCTCAGAGGATGGAAAAACCCCGCTGGCGCAGGGAAGGGTGGCTGGAATCTGTCTGAGGATGCCCCCAAGGCTCTGCTGATCCAGAGGGGCTGATCCCGATCCTGGACATTCCCAGGCTCGAATTCCCTGGAAAGGGAGACCGAGGTCAGCTCCCTGCAGCTCTCCTGGGCCGGTGCAGCACATCCAGGGAGAATCCCAGATATTGGGGCAGGAATAAAGCAGGGGATGGATGAACAGGGACAAGCCCTGGGGAGGGAGGGGATCCTGCCACGGGATCCCAGCCAGGATCGAGGATTCCGGGCACGTGCCAGTGAGGGAAACGCGCCTGGCAGGGAAGGATTCGGTTTGAAAAAGGGAAATGATAAAAACCAGAGAGTTCTCCCAGCTCCTGCCCACCCTCATTCACTTCATATCCTGGAAATTACCCAGGAAAAGCTTTATTCCCACAAAACTCCGGGGTTTTAGGTTTTGAGAAAGCTTTATGCCCACAGAAGTTGGGGGGGTTTGAATTTGAAAAACCTTTATTCCCACAAAACTCAGGGATCTGGGGGTTTGAGAAAGTTTTGTTCCCACAAAACTCGGGGGTTTTGGGGTTTGAAAAACCTTTATTCCCACAAAACTCAGGGATCTGGGGGTTTGAGAAAGTTTTGTTCCCACAAAACTCGGGGGTTTTGGGGTTTGAAAAACCTTTATTCCCACAAAAATTTGCATGTTTTAGAGTTTTACAAACCTTATTCCCACAAAATACGGGTGTTTTGGCATGTAAAAAACTTTTATTCCCACAAAACTCGGGTGTTTTGGGCTGTGACCCAGTTTTAGACACCTGACTCCAATCCCAGCTCTGGATCTGTGCTGCCCCCAGGTCCTGGGTTCTGGTTTGGGGTCAATCCCGCCTGAATGGCCGAAGGCAAACACTGCACTGACAGCCTGGCCTTAATTATTTCTTTGTGGTTTAATTAGGAGCGGGATCTGGGTTTGGGGCAGGGCACAAAGTGGATCAGGGGAGCAGCTGCTCTTTAATCAGGGCCCTTTCTCCTCCCTTAAATTCACCCTTTGCTCTCCCAGCGGTCGCGGCAGCTCTGGGAATCCTCTGGAATCTAAAATCCCGAACCAGGGCAGGTTATTTATAGAGCTGGGGGTCAATATTTATTTCATTCCACCCCTTCATCTGCTCCTGGTGGGGGGTGTGGAAAGGCTGAGCCTCTCTCTTCCTGCAGCAATTTATATCCAGAGCCTTCCTTTCCCTTTCCCTTTCCCTTTCCCTTTCCCTTTCCCTTTCCCTTTCCCTGTGAGAGCCTCCAGGGAGGTGCCAGCCAGGGTTTGTCACCTCCGTGCAGGTGACACTGCCACCTGCCAGGCCCTGTCCCAGCTCCGGGCACCGCAGGACAGGAATTCCCATGCCTGGAGCTCTCCCATTCCCAGAGCTGCTCCCGGGATCCGCAGGCTGGGAGCTGTCATTAACTCCCGGCCGGATTTGGGATTAATTAGGGAGGCAGCAGCGCCTGCCAAGGCTCCTCACGCCGGGGAGCTGAGCCAGGGAGGGTTTGGCTGTGGGACCAGGCAGGTACCGAGGTGGGAACATCCCTCACCAGGGCTCAGCCCAGCTGGGACATCTTCCACTGGGATTTGGGCACTGCCCAGACTGATCCCATGGGACACGAACAATTCCAGCCCTTCCTGAAACCTCTGTGGTGCTGAGGCAGGGAGAGGGGCAGGCGAGGACCCCAAGGCGCAGGAGGAAGGGAAGCTGTCGGTGTTTATTTATTTGTGCCGTAGTTACAGCTGGAAAAAGCCGCCCGGGGCTGGCTGCCAGGCAGGGTCTCCAGGGAGACGCTTTGTTAGGGCCACCAGCTGTCCCCACGGCATGGAGAGCACGGCTGGGCCGTGAGTCACCCGGCCAGGCTCCCGTGTCACTCTCGCATCCGTCCCAAAATGTCCCTCCGGGCCCAGGATGCCACAGAGGCTGGCACGGCCCACGGCAGGCAGGTGTGGGTGACAGGGAAAGGGGACAGCCAGGTTGGCTCCGGGAATTCCTGCAGCACGGAGAGGGATGAGGGACAGCACAGAACCTGCAGGGGACATGGGATGAGCAGAGATCCCCGTTCAGTGTGGGGACAAAAGTCAAACACTGCTCAGAGGTGTCTCTAAAGTCACTGGAGAAGCTGTTCCGGACTCGGATGGATGCAGGATCCTCAATATTCAAAATTCCAGCAAAGCCTGGAAGCTTCTCCTGGCTCGGGCTGTCCCTGGGCCCTGTCCTGCGTGTGGCTGAGCTGTGACTCCCCCGTGCAGGGCTGTGTCCCTGGGGGGCTGAGGGAGCCGGGAAGGGGCTGGAGGATCCTGAGGGAGCCGGGAAGGGGCTGGAGGATCCTGAGGGAGCCGGGAAGGGGCTGGAGGATCCTGAGGGAGCTGGGAAGGGGCTCAGCCTGGAGCAAAGGGGGATCCGGGGGAATTTCTGGCTCTGCACAGCTCCCTGACAGGAGGGGGCAGCCGGGGGGGATTTGGGATCTGATCCCAGGGCCCAGGGACAGGAGCAGAGGGAACGGCCTCAGGCTGGGCCAGGGGAGGCTCAGGTTGGAATCAGCAGGAATTTCCCCATGGAAAGGGCGGCCGGGCCTCGGCAGGGGCTGCCCGGGGAGGTTTGGGGTCCCCAGCCCTGGAGGTGTCACCTGGAGGTGGCACTCGGTGTCAGGGTGGGCACAGCTCAGACTCGATGATTCCAGAGGGATTTTCCATCCTCAGCAATCCTGGGATTTTATGAACAAATTCAGAGCCAGCTGGGTAAAACCTTCAATTAGCGGGGATGGGGACAGGAGGAGGAAAACCCCAACACAACCTCTGGCTGGCAGGTGGATGATTTGGGGTCTCCTGAGTGCTCTGTGAGCCCCTGGGGACACATTTGGGGTCACCAAGAGCCACCAAAGCCACCAGAGCCCTCACCCACCTCCTGGATGCGACGCAGCAGCTCCGTGGTGCCCTTTTATATTTTTGGCCACCGTGGGGGGAGGATCGTGGCCGTTCCAGGCGCTGCCCTAGAAGGAGCTGGGGAGCAGCTGGGGAGAGCGGGAGCCTCGGGGCCGCATTCCCCAGATTAGATTAGAGCTCAGCTCTGCCAGGGGCCAGCCCAGCAACGCCAAACTGCAGCAAAACCGGGAGCCCGGCCATGAAGAGCTTCCAAAAATAAATCCGAGTGGGTCAGAGGGGCTGGAGAGGGGCTGGGATGCTGCTTGAAAATATCGGGATTAGGAGGAAATGAGCTGTCAGTCATCGGGAGAGGATTCCCGGCCCCAAAGCAGCCCCTGAAATGTCAGAGGTGACAGCAATCGGACAGGGGACGGGGGAATTTGAGCGTTGTCACCACGCAGGAGGCAGAACGCCACCCCTGCGCTGCAGGAAAGTATTTTAGGCTTAAAAATAAATAAAATCCTACACGGTGGAAGATATATGTTCCAGGGATAGGATGTCTTGGAATTTGTCAAAGCCTTGGTTGGGCTGGCACCCACAGGTGCCAGCTCTGTCACCTAAACAACACCACCCAAACAAAAACCCATCAAAGGGGGGGTTCTGTCCCCAGAAACTGCACCCAGGAACAGCTCCGAAGGAAATCCAGCACAGCACGGCCGGGTGGTGCCAAGGGGGCTGGGAAGAGCGGCCAGGATTTAATTATCGGTGATAATTTATTATTAATTTTCTCCGATAACAAACGGCCTGCCCGACAGCACGGATTTATTTCACTTTGTGACAGTGCAGCCTCCTCCTCGAGACTCTAAAGAGCTGAATTGAACAGGAGCACAAAGCAGAGCTGGCTCCAGAGCAGGAATTCCCACTGATTTGATTTTTATGGGATAAATCTTATCCTTGTCAAAGGATTTTCCACTGGTACTGACTGATACTTCATCAAACATAGCTGAATATTCCACATTTACTCAGTGGTGGTGGGTTCTGAGCCAAATGCAGAGCCCACAGTTCCGAAGGTTTGATTTCCAGCGTGCTTTGATTCCCAAATCCTGCACGGCCACACATTTCCCACTTCCTCAGCCCCACGGCATGGCTGGGATTGGGCCCTGGAAAAATTTTTTATTAAAATTTTATTTATTATTTTTTATTTTTAATAAAATTTTTATTTTTATTAAATTCAGCTCACGTGGGTTTGATACAAACAGTAAATGATTGAGAGTGAGAAGCCGGGATAATTCCATATAATCCTGAAGGGAACAACAAAGAGAGGGAAAACCCCTCCAACCCCAATATTTCCCAGTGAATTGAGAATTTATGGAACACTCGGGCTACGGGGAGGAAAAACCCAGAACAGTGGGAGAAGCAGCACTGGGAATTCCAGTTTCATTTTAAATATTTGGGAGAAGGTTCTGGTTTGGATTTTGGAGATTTCCCCCTTGGAGGAATGAGCAGGGCGGGAGGAACTGCAGTCTCCTGCTGGGATGCTCCACGAAGCCAAAACCCCAAATCCAGGGATTTTCCAGCAAAACCCCCAAAAAAGGGGTCACGACCCCTTCCCCTGGTGCCTGAGCCAGGCCAGGCTGAGCTGCTCCTTCAAGGTCAGCGATGGAATCCTCTGGCAGAGGAGGGAGAGAGGCCGGGGAGGGCAGGGGGTGCCCCGTGCCAGCCGCCTGTCACCCCCAGGGATAAATACCCGCCGGAGCTCCCAGGATTTTCCATCAGGGAAAATCACAGGCTCCTCCCGCCCACCGTGAATTTGTCACTTCGTTTGAAATTAAAAGGGGAGCGCGAGGGGCCGCTGAAAGGAGCCGGGGGGAGCAGGAGAAGGAGGTGACACCCGAGAGCCCCTGGGCCACCCAACGCCGCTTTGTTCCATATTTAGTTCCCGACAACTGCGGCTGGGGCAGGAACTCCCAGCTCTGCTCTCTCTCCTCCCTCAGCTCCCCGAGCTCCCAGAATTTGCTCTTTCTCTCTCCCAGCGGCCTCGGCTCGGTGCCGGTGTCCCGGGGAAGATGGCAGAGAAGCAGGAGGAGCCCAGCAACGCCCAGAACGGGGAACCCGACAACGCCGAGGAGGGCGAGGGCAAGAAGAAGAAGGTGAAGAGGGAGGACCTGCCACCCTTTGAGATCGTCACAGGGTAAGAGATTGGGATTTAAATCTGGAATTGGGAGGGTCAGAGAGCTCTGCCTCGGCTTTCATGCCGGGCAACCCAAGCAGCATCTTCTGCCAGTGCCTTTTAAGAGAGGCTGAAACGGTTTGGATTTATGGGGGGATTTTGTGCTGAGTTTTGCTGACTTTCAGAGGATGGGCTCACCCCAGGCAGGCTCAGAAATCTGCGTGTTTGATGGGAACGGCTCTGTTTGTGCCGTGCTGGTTCCCTCCCGGCCCCGCTGACGGGATGGGGATGGAGGTGTTGGCTTTGATGAGGGCTCGGTATCGATTTCTCGCTGTGATCAATGGCTCTTGTCTGAGAGCTCCTCCACCTGTGGCTCAGCAAAAACACCCCTGCCACGGCTGATTGCCTTGATGGGCCTGAGGGACGGATTTTTCCAGAGACCGAAAGGTTCACATTTCCGAGAGCTGCGCGGCCACAGCTGGAACCCGACTTTCATAACGAAACCAAAAAAAACCCAAATTGCAGAAAGGCTCCAAACCAAGAGGCAGCGGGGAAGGCAGCAGGGAGCCTGGCCTTTGGAAAATCGGGATATTGCAGGGAGTTGAACCCTCAGCCGTAAATTGACAGCTCAAGCAGGAAAAGCCCTCAGGGTCTGCTCCCTCCAAGGTTCCCAAACTCCCTGGGAACAGGAGGATTATTTATTTACCCTTCTTCCCTCACATTTCCCTCATCAGTCACCAAAGGAGTGTCCCAGCAAATAATCCAACCCCATGGCTTCTTCCAGCTGCTTAAAGCTCCCAAATCCCCCTTGGAATCCTGCAGGTGAAATGTGGCTGCTTGTTCTGACCGGGATGTCACAAAATTGGGTTCCATTCCTGCACAGGGGTGGAAAAATTTTCATTTTCTTCTCAAAATGTGCAAAAAAATCCCTTCTTGGGGTGGTTTCTGCCGCACATAATCACAGAAATAATGATTAGCAGTGGATTTTAAGGAAACATCCCTCTGCTAAGTATGGATAAAAGGCACCAAAAATCATGGCTATAAACCACTGGGCCGAGTTCTGAACGCTTCAGACAGGTCCTAAAATGAATTTTCATGAGGAAATTGGGTTTTCATGAGGAAATTTCCAGCCTTGGAGCGCTCAGACCGCAGTTAGAAACGCTGAGGGGCTGAGCAGGATGTCCCAACTCCCCTGCTGAGCCCGAGGCCCTGAGTTTAGCACGGCTGAAAAACCTCCTCAGCACCATCCTGCAATTAATTGAAATGCTCTGGGTGTTCCAGGATTTGACAGAATTTCCCACCCTGCAGAGGGGAGAGCGATGAAGTGAAGCAGAAATCCTAAAGGACCCCAAAAGAGCTACAGAAACCTCAGGGATTTTTTTATTTTCACTTCAAGCAGGAGGCCGGAAGCTCAGGCCAGGCCTTGCCCTGGGATCACCACGTGGATTTTCCCAACGATTTACAAATTCCCAGCCCCTCAAACCTGTTATGAGAGTGATGAGGAAATGCAGCTGCAGCCAGGGAAGAAGCACTTCAACTCAATTATTCTGCATTTCAGCTTCAGCCCTGGGATTAGGGGCATCTCAGGACTCCCAGCCAAGTCCTGAGCCTGCAGCTTTAGCTCCAGGAGGAGTTTGGCTTCCAGGAAATGCTCAAAAGCCAATTACTCTCTTTAAGAACATTATTTCTTTTTTTTTTTGGGTTGAACACGGAGCTGGGTGCCTGTAATCCCAATCTGGGAGCATTTCCTGGCGTTTGACACCTTTATTTACACCTTCCCCAGGCTCCTTGTAGGAATAATTCCTTGGGCCTCATTACTCTTATTTAAAATAATTCACATTTTAATTCCTTCATTGGAAGTTTTCCTTCTCTCCTGCCTGAGAAACTCACACTGGGCAGCTGCTCTTTCCTCCAGCCCACCTGATTTCAGCATCTTCAATCCCAGACTGAGGATTCTGCCTCAAAATTTCAATATTTTTTTTGGTCTCGAGGTGATCTAACACTTTGCTGCCAGGGGAAAACTTTGATAAATTAGATTGGAGCATTTAAATCCCTAAAAAATGCCACTGAATGATGCTTTTCACAGCGGTTGGAGGAGGAAGGTTTCAATTTTTTGAGCTTTCCTGTCCTCAGGTGAGCTGTGCCACCCCAGCCTGGTGTCAGAGCAGGGGTTTATATTGAGAATAATGTGGAATTTCAGAGCCTGTGGACAGTTTTTAAATGATTTCCATAAACATTTCACTCTCCACAAACCCCTGATGGGAGGCTGGAGGGGATCAGCTTCTTCTCCCAGGCAACAAGAGGAGGGGAAATGGCCTCAAATTGGGCCAGGGGAGGTTTAGGTCGGACATGAGGAGGAATTTTTTCATGGAAAGGGTTGGAGGCATTGGAATATTCCTCATTGGAACATTATTAATGGAATAAATGCCGATTCCACGTCGCTGGGAGCAGGGACTGAGGGGAACATCCCAGCTAAGATCAGAGCTGAGCGATGAAATCCAGCCTGGGTCAATCCAGCCCGGGTCAATCCATCCTGGAGCCGGCTGCTGCTGCTGCTGCTTCAGCTGTTCCACGGAAACCCAGCGCCAGCCTCCTCGCTGCCGTGACCCCTCTGCTGTCACAGTTAAATCAGGGGTGAGATTCCCCGTGCCCCTGGGATATTTAAAAAGCTGATGTTACTGTGGAACCACTCATTGCGGGCGTCGCTCTGGAACCAGTGTCTCATGTCTGCCCTTCAGAAAAAGCATTAATTAAAGAATCCTTAGGCAAAGAACCACTCATTATCTGGGATACCAAGCAGGAAAAGCACAATTCTTGAAAGCACAGGAGTCTTTTCTCACTCTTTTCCATCCCATTCCCTTCCCCTGTCTCCAGAGCTGTCCCATAAGATGTTCCATCCCAAGGGGATCTCTCAGTTGTTTGGAGTCACAGAAGGGTGGACAATAAATTAAATGAGTAGGCAAGGAACCGCTCATTATCCAGGATATCGAGCAGAAAAAGCACAATTCTTGGAAGCACATGAAACTTTTTCCCACTCTTTTCCATCCCATTCCCTTCCCCTGTCTCCAGAGCTGTCCCATAAGATGTTCCATCCCAAGGGGATCTCTCAGTTGTTTGGAGTCACAGAAGGGTGGACAATAAATTAAATGAGTAGGCAAGGAACCGCTCATTATCCAGGATATCGAGCAGAAAAAGCACAATTCTTGGAATCACGGGCATTTTTTTCCATCCCATTCCCTTCCCCTGTCTCCAGAGCCATCTCGTGAGATGTTCCATCCCAAGGTGATCCCTCCTCAGTTGTTTGGAGTCGGAGAGGGGTGGACAATAAATTAATAGAGTAGGTGAGGATATCAGCAGGAACTCCAGCAGGAAATCCACTTTTTCACAGCAAAGTCAGATTTGATCCTGGATATTTTACACCCTAAACCTTTGCACAGAGAGAAATCAGGGGAGACGCAGTGATTTGCCCATGGGGTGACCCAAGAGCGTGTCCCTTGCCTGAATTGACCTCTGACACCCCTGTCCCCTCTCCGCAGGGACCGCCTCCCCGCCATCTTCTTCAAATTCCAGTTCCGGAACGTGGAGTACAGCTCGGGGAGGAACAAAACCTTCCTGTGCTACGTGGTGGAGACGCAGGGCAAGGAGCCGTGCCGGGGCTACCTGGAGGACGAGCACGCGGCGGCGCACGCCGAGATGGCGTTTTTCAACACCATCCTGCCCGCGTGCCAGGCGGGCGCCCGCCACGACGTCACCTGGTACGTGTCCTCCAGCCCGTGCGTCACCTGCGCGCAGCGGATCTGCGAGGCGCTGCGCAAGGACAAGGCCCTGCGCCTCACCATCATGGTGGGCCGGCTCTTCATGTGGGAGGAGCCCGAGATGCAGGCGGCCCTGCGCAGCATGAAGGAGGCCGGCTGCAAGCTGAGGATCATGAAGCCTCAAGACTTTGAGTATGTCTGGAAGAACTTTGTGGAGCAGGAGGAAGGCGAGGAGGCCAAGTCCTTCGTGCCCTGGGAGGATATCCAGGAGAATTTCCTGTACTACGAGGAGAAGCTGGCGGAGATCTTGCACTGAGGCTCGGGTGAGGATCACTCGTTAACTCCCCTCTCTAATTTGGGTTCCAATTTCTGTTAGCTGAATATTGCCAACAATCCCAGTCATTTCCCCCTTCCGCTGGATTCCCAAGGGATTTCGAGCTTTTCTATTTCCTCCTCCAGGAATAAAGAATAAAAACATTCCAGGGTCAGCAGGACACCTCCCTGTTCCCCCCATGGATGATATTCAGTATCCATGGGGGGATGGAATAGCATCCATCCCCCCATGGACATTTAGCACAACAGGGAGAGGAATGCTGAGAGAAGGGGATTTTACTCACACCCCAAAAACCCTAAAAAAATCTCCACCGTTAAAGGAAATCCCAGTTGTGGCAGAATCTCTTTTTTATGGGGTGCTGAGGAATCACCTGTTTGAGTCTCTGTTCTTCCCTTCCCAGGGATGGATGAGGATCCACGAAGAGACGTGACAGACCTGGACACCTGGGACACTTCCCAAAGCTTTGATTCCAGCAGGATGGAGAACCAGCCCCTGGAAGCCAAGGCCCCGTGGGACTCCAAGCACACACACACACACAACACAGAGCTCCGGTGTTTGGGATTTTTTGGGTGTATTTTGTTCCTCCCCCTCCCTGCCCCGACCGAACCCGTGCTGTGGTGAAAGGGATGGCAGTGACCCCCAGGCAGGCTGTGGGGTCACATTCTGGGAATACTTCATGGGGAAAGACCTTAGAGCAAAGCTGCTGGTTAGATAAATGCGTTAGAAAGGGGAAAAGAAAGGGATTTAGGGTGAAAAAGCAGTTTTCTCCCTCTGTTCTCCTCAATGTTGAGCTGTGATTTAACTCAGGGCCAACAGCTCTTCCAAATCACGATGGAGCCCAAGAACTCGATATCAAACAACGATGTTTGGGATATAAACCTGGGAAAAGCAAAGTGAAATAAAATGGGAAGCCACTGCAAAAGCCAAAGCACTTTTGTTTATTTTTTCTTCTCTACTTGCAAGAATTCCTAAATTGAACCTGACAAGTTCGAGTTCAAGGACATCCCGGGACAGCCACACGGGGAACATTTTGTAGCTGAGAAGGGAGAACAAAATGCAAAAAAAATATTCCAGAGTAGCCAGGATCATTTTCCACGTAAAACAAAGCTCAGGGGATGTCCTCAGTGAGGAACCAGAACTAAACCCCAGACACAAATAAGGGGAAGCACGGAATCCATGAGCAGCCTCGACGCCTGGTCCGGATCACCTCATTCCTCCAAATTCCCTTTTGTCCAAGGTTATTTTTCTCAGCTACAGCAATTCCCCACCAAACAGGTTTACAAAATACAGGCAGGGAACAGGGAGAGTAGGAATAGGGAGATCCTAAAGACACAAACAAGATTTTCAGCAGCGAAAAACCCCACAGAACTGAGTAACCCAGTCCCTTCCCAAGGAAATCCAACCGGGAACCCTGTCACGCTACAGAATTCCCAATTCTTACATTGATTCAACACACCTGGCACTTCGCTGGGCGTTCAGAACGAGAGAATTCCAAAAGATTTGTTATTGTGGGAGGGTGGGAAACCAAACACAAAGGAAATGGCTGTGGTGGCTCCTCAGTTCTGGAACAAACGCTTCCAAATGAGGAGTTTTCCATGGATCTGACGAGCCAGGGGTGTTGCTGATTTTGTTTTGGGTGACAAACACCAAGCTTTGTGTAACACCTGGACTACAAACGCAGCCAACAGAAAAATGTGAAAATCCCACCTTAAACACCATCCTGAGAGTTTTTAAGAGCACATCAACCCGTTTGGATGCTCACCAAACGGAGCTCTGCAGCACATAAACGACCCAGCTGCGGTGTGAAACACCCCCAGCAGGAGGATTCCCAGCCCTGCAGCATTCCCTGCAATCCCAGCCTGCCCCCAGAACAGCCACAGCTCCCGATCCAACAGCAGGGCACCGTTTATTTCACATCACAGCATGATCCTGAGCGAGCACGGGCTCAGCAAACCCAATCCGTGGCCAGAAGGGAGAAATTAAAGAGTTACACCTGTGGGAAGGGGTGAGTGACCCGAGTGGCAGGCAGGACACGGCAAACAGAACGAGCAGAGGTGACGGGGCTGCCCCGGGCACCTCATCAGCACCAGCCCCAACAGAAACCCCAAATCCCCGAGAGGCAGCGGCTCCGTTTCGCCGCGTGGAGCCCCAGTGACACCTGGTGGCTGCAGGGACACTCCCCGAGCTCCACAGCGCCGCTGCCTCCTGCTAATTAACACCCCAAATGAACTTCTCTGGGGCTTATTGCTGCTGGAAGCCCCTGTCGCTGTCACGCAGGTGAGTGACACCCGAACGCAGAACGTGCTCCCCGTGCAGGTCCCCCCTCGTCAGTCACAGATTCTGCTCTCAAATTTGGGGGAAATTGGGGCTCTTTGACTCCTCTGCTCACAGGGTGTAAACCGTGATCTTGATGTCAGTGTTGTCAAACACCTCCTCCAGGATGGCCGACACCTTTTCCCACTGCAGGCCGTCCAGTCCACAGCCAATCCTGGAAGATAAAGCACCAAAGAGCTGCGGGGTCTGTGCTGTGCCCAGCCAGCCCCAGGGCGGCTGCAGGTGAGGTTCAGCTCCCCATGAACCCACAGAACCCAGGCAGAACAGGGAAACAACTCCAATTTGCTTTGCTATTAATGAAATGCACTGGGAAATGCAAAATAGATTTGCACAACTGAACAGGGGAGTTGGATAGAGGTGGACACTTGAATTCTTATTTGACAGGAGGGGATCATTCCTCAGACATCCTTCCAGAAATTCACCTCCCGGTTCCTGAGGCCCTCACCTGGGCATGGAGATGTCGGTGACGCCGTTGTTCAGGCAGTGAGCCTTCATGGCTTCCAAACTCTTCTGCATGTTCTCGTAGGTCGGCTTGTGAGAAACCTTCTGCTTTGTAATCTGCAGGAAAAACACAAAAGCTCACCTGTGGTTTTGGCACGAGCACTGCACGCTGTTATAAATGCTGGTATAAAACGCACATTCCATGGCATCCCAAAACTCCACACCCAGACTCGCTCCCGGGGAAAGGCTTGAACAAAGAACTCCATTTACAGCTTAAAACACTCTGATTTAGCAGCCAGCCCTGTCCAAGCAAGGGTGAAATGCAGATGCACAGAACTGCTTGGGTTCTGAGGTTCACTGAGGGGAACATCCCAGAAACTCCTTTCCAGGGCCTGAAGGGAGCCAAGAGATGGACAAAGACTCTTCACAAGGTTCTGGAGTGACAGGACAAGAGGAATGGGTCCCAGAGGGCAGGGATAGATGGGATACTGGGAAGGAATTCCTGCCTGGGAGGTTGGTGAGGCCCTGGCATAGGTTGCCCACAGTGGCTGCCCCTGGATCCCTGGCAGTGCCCAAGGCCAGGCTGGAGCACCCTGGGATGGTGGAAGGTGTCCCTGCTCAGGATGAGCTTTGATGTCCCTTCCCACCCAAACCGTTCTGTGATTCCATGAACGTGACCAAACCCCCCAGTTTCCTGTATCTGACACAATTCAGCTCCAGGGAACACCCCAGGGACACCCCAGCCCTTACCAGGTAGTAAATGTACCGCTCGTCCCTCTGCAGAACCGCCACCTCCCCCGTCTTCTTCTCTAAAGCACAAAAATAAAGGTGTTTGTTTTTAAAACAGCCACACTCCCTAATCCCAGCAGCTCCAACACCCTCCCTGCTGGAATCAGGAGCTCCTTCAGGCACCACTCACTCTGATCCAGGAGCTCCTGGACGCCTCCGAACTTCTTCTTGAAGAGCACGGCGATGCCGGCGCCCATGCGGCAATCCTCGCTGATGCAGTGAGCCAGCGCGTCCGTGCTCGGGCACGAGAACAAATCCCCCTTCACACACTTGATCTGCAGAGCAGGGCCAACAAAACCTCCTCAGACAGCACACCTGGGACACGGGGCTCAGGAACTGGGCAGCAACAGGGGGAGGGTTTGAGTTTGCAGTGCAGGGGACAAGTGTTGGAGCTGGCACGGGCTACAAACCCACCTGAGGAGTTACAAACCCCCCAGCCAGAACTGCAAACCAAATTCACAGCATTACGAACCAAACTCACAGAATGGCAAACCCAAAAGAGAGAATTACAAACCCTCTACACAGGATTACAAACCCAATATACAGAGTTACAAACCCAATATAGAGAATTAGAAACCCAACATGGAGAATTACAAACTCAGTATGGAGAATTGCAAACTCTCTATACAGAATTGCAAACTCTCTATACAGAATTAGAAACCCAACATGGAGAATTGCAAACCCTCTACACAGAATTAGAAACCCAACATGGAGAATTGCAAACCCAACATGCAGAATTGCAAACCCAACACAGAGAATTACAAACCCAATACACAGAATTACAAACTCAATATGGAGAATTGCGAACTCTCTATACGGAATTACAACCCCACTAGAGAGAATTACAAACCCAATACAGAGAATTACACACCCCGTACACAGAATTACAAAGCCACTACACCCTTCTCAACAAGATCATTCGTGAGCATCACGTGCCAGCTCAGCGGGTAATTTTACAAAATCAAAGCTTAAAAGGGTAATTATGTGATGGAGAGCACAGCTGGATTAGTGAAACCCCTCCAGCAGCAGCAGTGCCGAGGTGTTCAGGCAGGCAGGTGAGCTCTGTGCTGCTGCGCAGCATCTGCCCCGCTGACATTACACACAAAAAGCACGTGGAATTCAGCACTGGCAGCCACTGTGCTCCCAAAAGCTGCAGGATGCAGCCAGAGCCGTGCTGCCAGGGCTGGAATAAGGGGGAGGCCTCTTTGCACAGACAATACCCCACGTAACCCATTTCCTACGCACTCTCTCCTCCTGATCCTTGGAAGAGTGGGTGGCCATGGTAACGTGGGGTGTGGAGAAGGCTCCTGCGGCTGGAAAGATGAGAGAAAAACAATGATTAGGAACCTCAAGCTAGGCAGTAAGAGTGTGTTAGAGGGGGTAAGGGCAAGCCTAACTGATCTGTGACAGCGGGACAAACATGACAGATGCCGCTGTCCCTGACCCTGTCCCGCTGCGCCCACAGCTCCGGCCCGGTAGGAGGCCCCAGCCCTGGGTCACCGCAAAATGGGCACCCCCAGGCTGCCGCCCTCCTCCTCATCACCATCAGTGCCCTCCTCCTCCTCCTCCCACCCCTCAGGGCCCCTCGGCCGCCGCACCCGCGGGGCGCACAGCGATCAACCGGGCCGGGCCCAGGGCCTGCGCCACGCCGAGCCTGCCCAGCGCCGCCCACATCGCTCCGGCCGCGCCGCAAGGGCGGCCCCGCCTCACGGCCACACCGTACCGCCTCACAGCACCGCCTCAAGGCCACTGGGGAGCGCCTCACGGCCGCACGGCACCGCCTCAAGGCCACGCCGTACCGCTTCACGGTACCGCCTCAGGGGGACATTGGCGGCAGCGCTTCCCGGCGGCAGAGCGGCCCCGCCTCCCGGCGGATCCGCCTCACGGGGGATTTGGCGGATCGTCCTCAGCGCACACGGCGGCGTCGCCTCATACAACATGCCGGTGCGGCCGCACACAACAAGGCGGTATCACCACACAGAACATGGCGGCCCCGCCTCACACAACATGGCAGTATTGCCACACGCAGCACGGCGGCCTTGCCCCACACGGACACGGCGGTATCGCCACACACAACATGGCAGGATCACCACACAGCACGGCGGCTCCGCCTCACACACCATGGCAGTATTGCCACACACAGCACGGCGGCTCCGCCTCACACACCATGGCAGTATTGCCACACACAGCACGGCAGCTCCGCCTCACAGGGACACGGCGGTATCGCCACGCCCAACATGGCGCTCCCGCCCCGTACAACACGGTCCTATCGCCACACACAACATGGCGGCGGCGGCGGCGCTCCGTGCGCGCGGGCGGACCCTCTCTATGGTGCCCGCCCAGAACATTCCGGCCCGGGGGGGCGGAGCCTGAAGGGCCGGGCGCGGCCCCATCCCGCGCATGCGCCCCGCATCCCCCGCGCAGGCGCAGCGGCGGCGGGCGGGGCGAGGCGCG